>JAAAKG020135709.1:0-13439 GCA_010014905.2 Druon quercuslanigerum | reverse complement strand
TTTCAAAATAAAATTTAAAAAGAAATTAAAATTAAATAAAAATAAATGCAATAATTATAAAAGAAGAAAATAAAATAATAATATACAAATTGTTTCTTATATTATTGGTAAATTATTGTATATGGGGTAAATAATTCTAATATTTAATCTTATTAAAAAATTACAAAATTAAAAAAAAAATTATTAAGGTTCATAAATTTGAAGAAAAATAATCAATAAGAAGATTAACGTTTGACCTTTATAGGAAATTAAAAATAATCAGTTTAAGTAAAATTAGCTAATTTGATTTTATAAAACGTTGAAACTAATAATAAGATAAAATAAAAATAAAAATAAAATTTTCAAATTTGAATTGAATTTTTTAAATTATAGAATCCAAGATTGTATTATATATTGAACTGTAATTATTTAAACCTGAGATTATATTTAAACAATTATTACCATTTTTTTAATGAAAAACATTTCAGCAATTAGTTATTTAAATTCGTTAAGTTCATGGTGTAAAACTATGACATTTTCCCAATCAATTACATGTCCAGTTTCGACCTGATGTTTAAAAATAACTATATGGTTTTTTTGGATTTTGTCTAAAATTATCATGATGTCCCTTTATTCTTGTAGAGAGTAATCTACCGGTTTGACTGACATAACATTTATCACAGTTCAAACATTGAATTTTATATACAATGTCAGTAAAATGGAAATTGTCCAAATAATCTTTGCCTAGTTTTATTAATTTATCGAGTTTAGAATCAATTCTAAAAATGGTTGTGATATTAAAATCATTGAGAATTCTTTTAATTTCAAAAGATAATTTTCCATGAAAAGGTATAGAAACTTAAGGTTTGAAAACAAATTTTCTTAAGACATTTAAATTTGTTTCTTTAGAAAGAAAATCGTTCATTGTTTTAATTTTGTTATTAATATGTGTTGAATAAATTCAATAGAATAATCGTTTAAATAAAGAGTTTTTTAATGAATTCAATGTTTGACTTATGAAATGATTTATGTGATAATTTAAGAGCTGTGTCAATGAGATTTTTTACTATGGAAATTTTATGTTGTATTGGATGGTTAGAAAAAAAATTTAAATATCTACCAGAATAAGTAACTTTAAGATACCAATCTGTAATAATATTGCCTGAGTCAATCCTTATAAGATTAACATTTAAAAAAGAAATAAAATTATTGTTTTCAATCTCATGTGTGAATTTAAGTCTAGGGCGATAAGAATTGAATTGGTTTAAAACATAAAGTAGTTTATCTTTCGGTAAAATAATGAAATCAACTAATACTGGAAAAATGGAAGAACCCATAAGTGTACCATGTATTTGTTTATAAAAACTATTATTAAATTTAAATATAGTTTTTTCGATTAGAAATTTAATTCCTTCTTCAAATTTTTTAAGAGTTAAATCAGTGTAGTTTGTTATATTAATCCATCGACTAAAAATACTGTTATTAACTAAATCAATTGGAATATTTGTGAAAAAAGATGAAACATCTAGAGAAGCCATAATGTGGTCAGAAGGAACTGTTTTATTAATAATTATATTTTTACATTGAAAAGAATTTTTAACTTGTGTTTTTGGACTTGTTAATGCTTTTTTAAGAATATTATTGAATATATTAGCCATTTTATGTGTAGGTGAATTTCTTAATGAGACAATACGTCGAAGTGGACAATTCAGTTAAAAAATAGAATTTTATTTATTATAATTATTATAGAACAAACTTAGAAATGGAGAAACATTTTTTCACACATACTCGACATGATTTTTATAAGAATTTCTGTACGTGCTGACTATTGTATCCTGATTTTACTCCATTGGTTTGAAGTAGGTCGTTTTTTACCATCTTACTCAATGATTTAATTATTGGAAAATTTATCTTATTTACTTAAACATTTCTCTACACTGAAAAACATGGTTAGTTGAGCCAACTATTTAGTTAGTAAGATATGGTGGTGCTAATTTATTTGTTGATACTGTTACTTTATTAGTTCATACAACGATTCCATTAGTTGAACTTACTATTTCGTTAGTACCAGCAACTAAGTAAATGGTTATCCCAACGAGCAAAATAGCAGTACCATATCATACAAACTAAATAATTGGCCCAACTAACCATTTTTTTCAATGTATATTGTCAAAAATTCGTTTTATTTTTGTTCAATTTTTTTCAAATTAAGAGTTTAAGTACTCCATTTTAGATTAAAAATTGTTTCTTTTTTAGCTGAAACTTGAAATATTTTGCAGAAAA
Source organism: Druon quercuslanigerum (assembly GCA_010014905.2). Classification (NCBI taxonomy): domain Eukaryota; kingdom Metazoa; phylum Arthropoda; class Insecta; order Hymenoptera; family Cynipidae; genus Druon; species Druon quercuslanigerum. The sequence goes on along the minus strand of JAAAKG020135709.1, from coordinate 11,177 downwards.
CTATTCCTCTTATCCAAAATTTCGTATGCTGCATACAAAATTAATTTTTTTTTTAAACAAAATCTTTTTGATAAAAAATAAATCGTCTAAGTTGATATCTAAATTCTTTTTGGTTTAGAGTTAAACAATTTTAATGAAAGTCGAACTCTTTGGTTAAAAACTCATTGTTTTGTTGTTGAAAATTTATAATTTTTGTTTAAAATTCATATAGTTGGGTAAAAATTTAACCATTGTGTTCAAAACTCATTGTTTAGTAGAAAATTAAATTTTTTAACTCAAAATTCAACTATTCTAGTTGGACATTCAACATTTTAATTAATACTTGACCAATTTGGTTAAAAATTCAACTATTTTTGTTCGAAAGTAAATTATTTTTGGTGGAAATTTTTACTTATATAATTTTGGTTAAAGACACACCTTTTTTGATTTTAAAATTGTGTTTATTTGTTCGAAAATGAAATTATTTTGTTGAAAGTTCAACAATTTTCTTGGAAAGTAATTCTGTGTGGCTAAAAATTCAACTGCGTTGACAAAGGTAGTAATTTTTGTTTGAAAATTTAACTATTTGGTTGGAAATTAACTTTATTATTGAAAATTCATATTAAAGTGTTAAAAATTCAACTTTTTGTTGAAAGTTAGTTGTTTTTTTGTCTAGAAATTATTATTATGCACTACAAATTTAACTATTCCATTTTTTATTGAAATTTATTTTATCAGTTGAAAATTTAACGATTTACTTGGATATTTATCTTTTTGAGTTATCAATTTAAGTTAAGCATTTTTTGTTGCAAATTCGTTTTAAGTAGAAAATTAATTTTTTAACTAAAAATCTAAGTATTTCAGATAAAGATTCATCATTATAGTTGATTCATACCTTTTAGCAGAAATTCTATATATTTTTTGAAAAATTCGACTATTTTTGGTTAAAAATTTTATTTTTTGGGTTAAAAGTCTACTAATATAATTTTGTGTTGATTATACATCGTTTTTTGGTCAAAATTTTTATTATTATTTAAAAAGTTAAATTTTTTTTTCAACATTCAACCATTTTATTTAAAAGTAATTTTTGTTAGTTGAAAATTAAACTTGTTTATAAAAAATGTAACTATTTTGGTAGAAAACTCAAATATTTGATAAAGAATTACTTTTTTTGCCGAACATCCATATTTTCGGGTCGAAAATTAAAATTTTCTCTAAAATTTCACTTTTTTGACTTAAAAATTTAACAGTTTATTAACAATATATTTTAGTTTCTCCTTACTGAAAAATGTTTTTTTGTTAAAAATTCAACACTTTTGTGGAAAATTCCTTTTTTTAGTTTAAAATTGCATCTCTTTTTGTAGAAATTTAATCTTTTTTGGTTAAAATGCAACTATTAGGATCAATCCAACTCTTTTTGATCTTGAATAAAAATATTTTTTGTTTTAAATATCAACTATACATTTTTCGTTAGAAATTAATCTTTTTGATTAAACATTTAACTATTTTGTTAAAAATTCGTTTTAATCCTTTTCTTTGAAAAGCGGTCTTTTTTCTGATTCAAGATATCCCCAGACCTAAAGATTGTTTTTTTTAATTTAAAAATTCTTATAATTTTATTTATTGTAAAATATTATTAAGTCGAAAGTATGCTTCACATTTTATTTAGAAATATTAATTTAAAAGGAAGGATGTTCTGCAGCAGGCTTTTTAAATCTTGAAAAGAAAATTATTTATGTTTAAAAAAATTACTTTTATAATTGATTTAAATTCTTCATAATTCACCTGTAAGACATTCCCAAACGTTGAATTTTAAGTGGCTAAATTTAAACTCCTTAATTTTAAATTTCCTCTTATTATTCTTAAGAAATATCTGCTATGAATTATAGAATTTTTGCAGATTATTTTAGGTAACATCAACTCATTCGAATCATCAGTATATTCAAAATATAGCCTTGGCAGATGTTATTTTTGTTTGAAAATTCGACTTTTTGGTTGGAAATTAACTTTATTACTAGAAACTCATATTTACGTGTTAAAAAATCAACTATGTCGTTAAAAATTAGTTTTTTCTTGTTTAGAAATTATTATTGTTCGCTGAAAATTGAACTATTCATTTCTTGATGGAAATTTATTTTATCACTTGAAAATTTAACGATTTGGTTAAAAACTTTTCTTTTTGAGTTAAAATTTTAACTGCTTGGTATTTTTATAAATTCCTTTATTTTTTATAATTGCGCATTTTTGGTTGAAACTTCGTCTTTGTTTGTAAATTAATTTTTTAACTGAAAATCATTACAGTTGATTCATACCTTCTAGTAGAAATTCTATCTATTTTTATTTTTATTTTTGGTTCAAAGTTCTTTTTTTTCAAAAGTCTACTGATATAATTTTTTGGGGATGCATCGTTTTTTGGTTAAAATTGTTATTATTATTTTAAAAATTTAATTATTTTGTTCAATATTCAACAATTTTTTTAAAAAGAAATTCTTTTTAGTTGAAAATTTAATGGGTCTGTGCACAATGTATTTATTATGGTAGAAAACTCAACTATTTGATGAAAAATGACTTTTTCTGTCAAACGTTCATATTTTCAGGTGAATAATTGAAATCTTATCTAAAATTTCACCTTTTTGACTTCACAATTTAACAGTTTATTAAAAAACTTTTTTTGTTCTCTTGACTGAAGAATATTTTTTGGTTAAAATACAACTATTTGGTTAAAAATGCATCTGCTTTGCTTTTAAATTCTTCGATTTTGTTAGAAATTTTTGTGTGGAATTAAACTCTTTTTGCTCTTGAATAAAAATATTTTTGGTTTTAAATATCAACTATATATTTTTCGTTAGAAATTCATCTTTTTGGTTGAACATTGAACTATTTTGTTGAAAATTCGTTATCATTCTTTCCTTTAAAAACAGGTCTTTTTTCTAATTCAAGATATCCCCAGATCTAAAGATTGATTTTTTTAAATTCAAAATTCTTAGAATTTTATTTCTTGTAACATATTATTAAGTCGGAAGTATGCTTTACATTGTATTTAGAAATGTGTGTTTTAAAAGGAAGGCTATTATGCAGTAGGCTTTTTTAAATCTTGAATAAAGAATTATTTATGTTTAAAAATTTTACTTTTATTATTTATTAAAATTTAAAATCCTTAATTTTAAATTTCTTTTTATTATTCCTAAGAAATATCTGCTTTGAATTATGGAATTTTTGCCGATTATTTTAGGTAACATTAAATCATTCGAATCATCAGTATATGTAAAAATTAAAGCCTTGGCAGATGTAACGTTCGGTACAAAAAAAATATATATTTTAGCCCAATGTTTTACAAACCAATCTCACAGCACTATATATTATGTGATTGAACAAACTATGACGTTCATGAAATTATTTATAGCTACATTTGCTCACAATTTGAGCAAAGATTCCAGAAAAACAAATTTGTTTCATCTCTGGGGTTTTAAAAGAAAATATTTACTCTCATTTAAAGAATTGTGTCTAATCATTTCGAAATTCTATATTACTAGTAATTTTGTAAAACCCTGATTAATCTAAAAATTTGAAAAATAATTTTGTATGAAGAATTTTTTAGGACTACTGGTTTAGGATTTATGGGCATGTGCTCAGGCCACAACTTTTTCATTATACTTTCATATTTTTAATTTTAAAACCCAGCGAACTATCTCACATTACTTCCATTTTTAGCTCACTAAAAAAAATTCAAATCATTTGTTATTTTTAGATTTATCAAGAAGGGTATTATATCCATGCCAAAACTGTCTAGAAATAATTTCTAGTGGGTTCTAATAAATTTTTTAAAAAATTGACTTTAGAAACAAATCAATTTAAAAAAATTATTTTTCGACATTGGAAATGTTTATCTCATTACAATTAATATTTCATTACGTTTTTTAATAATAATTTTAAAATTTAACAAAAAATTTAAATATTGAAATACTTTTTTGAAAAAAATCCGAACTTGGATGTTTTTAAACGAATAGGATAAATTTTCTTTATGCACGCAAATATTTAACTGATAATGTCTTTTTAATATCTTTTTGCTGCAAAATTTTTCAAATTTACAAGAATGATTAATCATTTAAATAATTCTCATAAACAAATTTTGAGTTAAGTCATTTTTGAACGAATAGGTTCGAATTTTTTTTGCAGAATCGATTAATAATGTCTTTCTGATGACTCTTTGCTAACATAGTTTCCAAATAGAAAAAAATATTAATTTTTTAATCAATTTTTTTAAACAAGCAAATAATCGTAACAAAAATCATTGAAAAGTCATTTTAAGTCTGTTCCGTAATATAAAATTGAGCGTATTGATTGAAAAATAGCCGAACTCTGAATTTTTTTTTGAATATTGTTTGAATAATTAATAACAGTCGTCAATTTCTAAATATTGTAGTAAAGAGTTATTGGAAATATTTTATTTATAGTTTTCGCAAACAAAAATGTAGCCTATTTGTTTGAGAACAAACCAACTCTAAATTTGTTAGTATACAGTCGTGATCAAAAACTAATTTTTCCTAAATAAAAATACTTTGAATTTCAATGAGCGAAACATTGCTAATCTAAAAAAATAACTTTTGTTTAGATATAAAACTTCTTTTGATAAATCTGAAAATCGTTGGAACAAATCATTCTTCTCAAAAGTTAGAAAAGGTACAAAATTCAAACAGAAAAAACCTTTTGAGAACATAGTGATTTAAATCCGTTTTTTACTCAGTGTCCAAAAACCAAATTGCTTTTGCGGTGATTCAAACGTAATTTCAAGAAATTTCATAAAACTCGAAAAAAATGTTGAACAAAAAAATCTATACACTAGCTCTCTAATATTTAAATTTTTTAAATTAAATCAACTCCTTCTTTTCTTTATTTTTAATGTGAATAAAAATCTAAAGAGAGTACCACCACGAATTGTTTACAAGATTCACAAGCCATCTTTTTCTGTAAACTTAACAATTTGACAGTTTAGAATTCTCTTAAAATTTGTTTGCGACTATTTCAAGAATCGTTCGAGTTACCGCAAAAGAAATTGCCACTTAAATTCATGGTATAAAAAAACCTCGAAAATCTTATTTAAGAAAGACATTTTTTATTTCATGAATACGCAGATTTTTCTTTGTTGACCAGTGATTGATAGAATTTATTAGATATTTAATTAATTGCTCACTAGTGTACAAACAATTCCTAAATGTTAATTTTGTCTTACAACTTTAGGTGCAAGTGGATTTTTTAATTTAACTGAAAACCACATGGATCTAAGCATGGCGGATGGCTCCACTTATCATGGACATTTATCGCCTGAGGACGATTTCCGTATACCCTACTGGCTGCTAAAGTTCCAGAGGAAATGTACGTTCTATTCCGCTTTTATACGAACGCGAACGAAGCATCATTTTATAGGAGATCTGAGACCACTTGTTCCACTAAACGGGTATAATCCTGCTGAACATGGTCCCGAGAAAGCTCATATACGCATAGGAGATGACAGATATTTTATAGCTCAACGTTTTATGATGTACCCTGTACATCTGCATAATCATAGTAATCCGAGAGGAAATGTACAAGGCAATTTTCCAGTCCGAAATCGCATTTATATACATGTGCCAGATGACAATGTCTATGTTTCAGTTTTAGATAACTCTTATGCAGGACAAACATAAACGTATGAGCGATCTATAGGGTATATGAAGATAACCAATGGCTAATCGATTAAATTGAATTAAAAAAAGTACAGAATGAAAAAAAATTATCGGCCACTGACTTATTGTTTGTTTCGTTTGTATTAGCTGAATTTATTTGATAACCATTGACTGATTTAACCTTTTGTGTTTGGTTTGGTTGTATTCGGCCTCAAACAGATGAAGCGAAAATCAAACGACAGTTACCTTTGCACAGAGAGGACAAAAATGTATTTATGTTATTGTCATCATTATTATTTTGTATTGTTGTGAACAGTTTTTGTCGCTGCTAATATAAAATAGAATCTTTGAGGTAAAACAGCTAAATATTTGTATTAATTTTGTCACAAACAATAATTTTCTAAAAGACTGCAGAGCTGGCTTATGTCGTTATTGCCAGAAAAAACATAACACATTGTGTCACATATCAAAAAATCGCGAAAAGTCAGTCAGTCATGAACTCGAAGAACCACATGGTAAAGAATCAGCTTTACAATCTTGTCAAGAATGTGCGAAGTAATTTACAACCTGTAAACAGTCACCTATTCTAAAAAAAGAATCCGTTGACAATCCTATTTCGAGTATAAATGATTCATCAGGTGATTGTTATCAAGATTGTAGCATAGTCATAGCGCCATAGAATTTAAACTTTAACAGTAAAATCTTAATTATTATTTAGCATTCTTCGAACTATTAAGCTAGCAGAAATTAAGTCAGGTGAGGGTTTGTCTGTCTGACACAATACCTGTTTAAGTTGGTTTATTTCAGGTGCGAATAGTCGAACTGGATCAATTATCAATCCAGAAGATCGCAAGCTTTAATGAATCTTATTCATGTTTTGGAAACAAGAACCGTCTAACAATTAGCGATATTTAGAAATTTAATCCTAATTAGAAATTAAAACCTTTCGTCAATTTGTAGCTACGAAATCACCATGAAATTTCGCCTTTCGACATCAACCAACTGCAGACAATTTTTACTTTTCTGCATTTAAAGTGAAATCCACATCATCAAAGAGAGTAACCTTATCAGTTATTGCTCTGCTATGTAATGCTAGAAACTTAAAATTTAGATTTAAATTAGGATGACCTAGTTCTAGATAACTTCAGGTAAATATTGTCGAACTACATAGAAGACCTGAAAACACAAAATTGACACCAGGAATAGATGGTCTCTAGAATATTTTTTTTCGATACAACCTAAATGCAAATGGCGAAATACTGAAAAAGGACTTGAGATCAATAATATTTAAATTATTTAATATGAAAACATTTTACCGATGAAGTGGAAATATGAAAGAATAACTAAAACTCATCCAGGAAAAGGCGGAATATCTATCTTTATATCCATTTCTATGTGTGGTATAATATAAAGACTTTAAATTGATAATTAAACCGTTCTATCACAAATTCGTTTAAATTAACGACGAAAAGCGATTAAAATTAAGCGTTGCTAATTTGGTGAGTGGGGTGCAATTGATCAATTACAAATGTTACCTAGTTAAAATAATATAATTTTCTTATAATTATCCATCTATAGTTATTTTCTACAGGTAGAAATTTAAAAAACATCTATGGAAAATATGGTCCCGGTCAAATTGACTGAAACTATAGTATAATGTAGTTTATAATATCCTGATCAAATCAAGTCGTCAGACGCTGGGTCCAAAAAACGCTAGGTTTCGAGATACGAGGGACTTAATGTCACTTTTCATGAACGCGAGAGGAGTTCCATGGATCCTCTAGGTCTGTTTCGCATCACGCTCGGTAATCAAGCCGAACTCACTATCCCTTAGATATTTTGCAGTTTGGGATCGCTGAACAATAATATCCATGTCTGAAGGTTGACGAAAGGATACTTTTCCGTCAGTGTTGTATCGTATGTCGCTTTTCATGCAGATGAGAAGAGTTGCAGCGACCTGCCAATTAAGGCAATACCGAAATATTATCCAGCCAGTTAAGGCAAGATTAAAGAAATATGAGGTTAATAATAGCAATATTTTGACATTTTTCAGCCTGTTAAGGCAAGATTTTAATGCGATCCGGCCAATAAAGACAAAATCAGGAAGTGGTTAAGCCAATTATAGCAACATTAGTGTATGGTTTGGTATTGGATGACGCTCTGGTCAGTAAATACAACGACGAGAATTAATTTGCTCAAGCAAAACGAGTTTTGGTATATCATTCTACTGTTCCCTTCGACCCGTATCCGCAAAATTAATAATCATAGATCTGCTTGGATACTTAACTGCAGGCTGATAGCGCGTATCCTAAATACCATAATATGCTTGCTACATGTGTACATGATCCGACTATCCTGGCCCCAGTTTTGCAAGTACAGTAGTACTTCAATATTTGTTCATTGTTTTGTGCTTCATCCATTTGTAGCTCTTGATCATCGGCTGCTTGAACCAAGTTATCTTCTACGACCAAATCCCTGTCAAACTTATCTTGGATATAAGATCCTGCTAGATTCAGCCGATAGCTTCCTACCGTCAGTTCCTTCAGATAATGCATATCCAGCCTAAGGAAATGAAGTACTTGGTGTGCATCAAGATGAATCCATCTGACATTTCTGGTATACATGTTGTCAATTGTAACTCTGATCGTTGGATTCGTGTGATTTGCGTAACATTGTTTGGGCTAAGTCTACGGTCGCTTTAGCTATCTGTATGCAAGGGCGATACTTGTTGAGGATCGCCCCAGCAATACGATCAAAATCGCCGACGTTAATGGCATGGTTCATGTTCATGAGATTTCTGAAGAACTAAAAAACAGATTCTATGTGGCCATTTCGTGCCTCTACGATCCACCTTGTCTTAGTGATAAATTTTGAGTCATGTGCTGCTTCTGTATCAAATTGCCTGTTTCCACGAATTAAAAGAGGTGTCATTTTATGGTTCATACCAAGATTTTAAAGAAGCGGTAGGGCATCACGATAACCACGACCGACAATGATAATGTCATCGTTTTCGAACCATTCTCGCATCCCATTAACATCGATTTCAAATTCATTATTAATCATGGCAGCATCGTTATTTTAAGACTCAGAAAAGTAGGGCCCATGAATATCCAAAATATAACCGTCTGGAGCTACAACTAAGGCTGGCTTAATTAAGTAGCGACCTTTATAAACCCAGTAGGTTTGCCTGAGTGCTCTGAAATTGCTGGGTTTATCCATATATACATAAGCTCCATCTATATAGGATTGGTTTTTAAAAAAAATTTACTTCAAGATTATTTAGGCATATCTATTCGGCATTGCCCATTCACTGTTACAAAAAAGTTTCTTTCCATTCAAGGAATAATGAATTGGCACAGTATATTTTCTTTTAACAAAAATTCTTGTTTTTGTTAAAAATCGGTTTGAAAAAGTACAAATAAAAAGATAAAGTAGATATTCAGAATAATAAAGCAAAAAAATTTGCATTGATATTAAACAAAGTTGATTCTTTTATTTTCTTGGTCTTAACCTTTGTATTATAATTCAGTTAAACATTAATCATAGAAGTGATTGGACGAAATAAAAATATTACGATTAATTCTGTAAAGCTACCATTTAAATTTTGTAACTTTTGAAATATATTTCTCCCCCACCCCTACCCCTTACCCTTTCTTATTAGACTAGAAGCCTCTAATTCAGACAGTAATTAAGTACCCTAAAATTCAACCCTTCCTCCTATTTTAATGGGGGAGGAGGGTCTAGCGTTTGAAAAATCGCACTTTTTTTTAAGAAATTTTTTTAGACATATGGTTAAAGTAAATTTATTGTCATGATTTACACATTACGAAAAATCATTCAGAGAACATTTTGTCAAAGCTTTGTTAAAAAATATTTCAAAATAGGCCGGTAACGGAGCATTATAAAGGACGGCTTTTCAAAAAGATGATTTACCGTGCCAACAGTAGCTCATCGTAGAATTATCGGAAATAAAAAAGCAAATAAATTTGTTTGAAACATAAGTTTTCCTTAGTCTATACGTCTTCTTTTTTAATTAAAAAATTTGTTTGTTCTCGCGAATATTATTACAAAATTATTGCACGGCAACTGCTCGACCGAACTATTAACGCGTTCTTGCGCTCTTCTTTTCGCGGTGAAGGGGCGGAGACTTAAAGGTCAATAGCAGGGCATATTCTAAGCCTCAATTAGAAGTGAAGGCAAAAAAAGGGATTTGAAAATCCGATTTTTCTAAATAATGTAAGATATGATTGGGTTAATTTTTGAAAAATTCCTTGCTTCCTTGTCCTTGATTTTTAAGTTCTCCTTGTCTTTCTGTGCGCCAATTTTTCTCTTTTTTTGCCTTCATCAATTTTTAACATGTATTTTTGCACTGCCCATTATCAAGTTTTAGAACTGACAATTTTTTTTAGAACTCCCATTTTGGTCAGAACTGCCCGTTAGAATATGCTCTGCCCTGGTCAACAGCTTAAAAATTTTTGCTTCGAATGATTTAAAATTTGTATATAACATTTTTGAAATATTGTACTATGAGAAAATTCAAAGAAAAAAATCGATTTTTCGAAAGTCACAAGACCCTACTGCCCCCTTAAACGCATCTAACACAGGGCGGCCGCAAAACTTCCTTTTTTAAAATGCCTGACTTTTTCCTAATTTCCAAAAATTAGTTAAAACAGGCGCTGCGCGCCTACAAAACGTCCCCTCACTTCACTGTTCGTATCCCCTCCCTTACCAAATTCTTCATCCCCAACTCTCCTCAGCTTGTATTTCCCCTACTTCACTTTCCCGACAATCACTTTACCTCCTCTACTCACCCGCACTGATCTACTAGTCGTCCTGTCACTTCTCTTACCTGTATCTTTCCCTTGCAATCATTTTCCCTACTTGTTTTCACTTTTCCTTACTTTTCTTAGCTCCTTAATTTTTCTAGTTCTCCCTTTCCTCATTTTCCACAGCGGGTAGTGTCTTTCCCCTCCATACCTTCTCCGCAATTCAACTCTAGCCGCAGAACGGAAAATGATCTTTAAGGGTCATTGGGTCATTATTCAATTCCTTCTCGATGCAATTTTGGCATTCCCAGTCGGATTCATAACTCGATTTGAGTTCGTTCGTCAAGTTTTGACGCCAGTTTTTACCAGTTAGTTCATAAAATGAATATTTGACCAATTTTTGGTTCAAATTTGAGTTTAGTTTAAAGCGAAATGCATAGCTGAAATGTATAAGAAGGGAAATATGTAGCTAATTTCAATATTAATTTCACTTTATGAAAATAATATTTGGTGAAATAATATATCATTATTATTATACATGAAAAAATTCAAAAAAGCACTGTCAACAAGCGAAAAATTTCTGCCAGCCTTCCACTCTCTTGTTCAAATTTGACTTTAGTTAATAATGACCCTTCGCGATACACATAAAAAAAAACTCTCTTCATGTGTGTTCAATTTTAATTTTAATTTGCAAAATGTCGGGCTACAGCATGCAACAGGCGAACGAAAAGATAAGTCTATTTCATTTTCTGTGAAACTTCCCCTGCAC
>JAAAKG020135708.1:0-13439 GCA_010014905.2 Druon quercuslanigerum | reverse complement strand
ATCGTGTTTCAAAGCCAGCAGTGATTTTTAATAGTGCTTGCGTCAATCGATCTCATAATTTCCGACGGTAGTGTACACGTATAATTTAGATGAGAAAACCTTCTTTACTTATTTAATTAGATATAATTAGTTCAAAAATACAATCACGTCCATGTTTGAATTATAAGTAGACAAAATCACTGATTCTAATAAGTGATTCCGAGATGGTTTTATTAAATTCCTATCTAAACATTAGAACCGTCAACTAAGATCCTGCATTAATAAATGAAGAAGACACCTGATACAAAACGTTTTACAACACAAAAGGTAATTTATCGTAGTTATGAGATCCGATCAAATTTCAATCTCAATTAATATTCAAGATAATGCAACTAATTATCGATAATAAAAAATTGAATTTATAAATCCTTATATAATCTTCCTTACTTGGAAAGCTCCTTAAGATCGAATTGCTTAGCCAACTGCTCTGGTTTCGTAGGCAAGGCAAGGAAGATGGCCTTCTCGTTGGATTTCCTGACCAACTCATCCTTCAGCCCCTTCACGAAGTGTACAAGTCTTTCCTTGGAACCTGCTGTCACGTTCAGCTCAACCCCGTCGACCTTGAATAATTCAAAGAAATTACAAAAATATAAATGGTATAGAAATGAAGAAAGACTTCTCGAAAGGAATAGTGATATTTCTGCTAATTAATCGATGAGGATTAGCAATAGTTATGGGTTTTTTTTTCAAGTTGCGCTAGCAGGAAAGAAGTTCTCCCACACGAAAGCGGCAATTCTCCAATCAAAGAAAGTAAAAACGCGAAACGTTCCAAGGCGAATGCCCGGAGCGTCGACCGGTGAATCGTTACTTTCATAACCAACTGCCCACGGAACGCTTCCTTCTTTATAAGCTTTTTACTCAACTTCCAAGCAACTTCGTGAGGAGCAGTAAGAAAAAAACTGATGCAATGGGATAAGAGATTCTGTTTCACTTATAGTCATATTAGTCCCCGCGTAATTTTTATTACCTGGTCTTCGACGATGGTTTTCAGTGAACTTCACCTCAATATAGGCCTCAAGATCATCTTGAGCTCAAAAACGAAAAAGATCGCTTTAACCCTTTTTTTAAAAAATACATTTTTTTAGTTTCAAAGCGACTATTCAACATATGTTTTTAAAAATAAATTAAAAATGGTATTTAAACAATGATTCTACTTTGTTAACCAGTGTATTATTTAATTTTTTTAATACTAAATATTAAATAGTGTCGATCACTAGTCTACTATTTTTGGATAAACTAGAAACAATCTCTCAAGGCCAGGATTTGAACCTAATTACACCACCGAGATAGCGAAAAAAATTTCACCAAATCAGAACGTAAATTTGAACACTGATCTTATTTTGTTATCCGGTAATGACTAATTTTTTAATTCGAACAAGAAATAATCTGCCACAGCCTCGGTTGCGTAATTGGTGAATTCTCTAGTCATGTATAGAAAAGTGCCCGGTTCAAATCCGGCATGGAATAGATTTTTCTCGCTTTTATAAGAATAATAGACCAGTATTCAACACTATTTTTATTAAATATAAAATGTTAAATAATAATCCTGGTTAAGCAATATAAGATTAATGTTTAAATCTATAGTCTAATTCGGTGAACATGCTCGAGATCGAAAGAAACAAGAAATGATCCGCCACAGTCTCGATTACGTAATTGGTTAACTCTCCATTCATGTACAGTGCCGTTCTTGGTTCAAATCCGGGTTAAGGCTGATTTTTCTCATTTCTTCAAAAAAATAAACTAGTAATCGACCATTTTTTATATCAGATATAAAAAGATTGGAACTTTATTTTATGGGATACTTTTCTCCATGCTAAACTAGAGAGTTTATGCCACATAAGAACCACCATACAAGTATTTTTACTAAATCTGTTTGACGAAAATTATGCGACTTTTAAAAAAAATATATAATTTTTTATTTGAAAGAGAGAATTTTTTAAATTTAAAATAACATTGGAATAAACAAAAGTCAATGGATGCAAAGCTTCTATGAGAAAACTCAAATTTTATCTTATCAATAAACGAAATAAAATTAGAAACTCAAGGACTATATTTATAAATTAATATTAAGGATTTAAATAAAAATAATTAAAAGTATCCGTTTGGATACATGAAATTGTTTAGGGTTTCTCATTCGATAACCAAAGTTAAGCAGCGCTTAGCTCTGTTATACACGGATGGGAGCCGCCGTACTTAGATGGATGCTCTTAACAGCTGGTAAGCTGCTTCTCAATCTATCGAACTCATAATTATGATAAGATATTCGTTATTTGGGAGTGATGCTATTGGGTCATTCGTAAAAAGCATTATATTAAAAAAAAACTATCTCGAATGTTTGAATTTTTTTGTATCATATATTTTTTTGCACTTTTGATAATCTTTTGAGCACAGGAAACTTTAATGTTTTATCTCAAATTTCCTTGCAATAAGTTAACTCTTCGTGCGAAAAATTTCTATTAATTCAAGTGCGGTAAAATCTCCTTTCCTTTATCTATCTGTCTTTTTAAATTAACTTGTCGCTCCCTATTTATTTGATCAAACTTCATTTTTCACAATTTCCCATTTGTCACATTACAAAATTATTTATTAAACTACAAACTTTAATCATACTATTAGTGCTTATAATTATATCCAATATTAATGCTATATAATTGTCTTTTTTTCTAAAATTTTCAACTTTGTATCCAGTTTTCACTCACTAAGGTGATAAATAATTCATGTTAACAAACTTATTTATTTTTATAGACATTCTCATAAAATAATGCTATAAATTTGTAGCTTCTTTTAAAATATTGATCGTTTTCTCTATTTTTCACTTAAAGTGAGGGAACAATTAATGCAATTTATTACACACAACTGTTTTAATAAGTTATTTTTGTGTATAACTCTCTTCTTCTATTGTAATGCTAGAAATTGGTAGTTTTTTCTGAAAATTTTTAATTTTAATCAACTTTTTACTTAGTTAAATAATAATTATGCAAGATAAAAAAACATAAGCTGCATTTTTTGTTAAATTTTTTATTTTGCTTGCGTTTTTTAATCATGTCCAAGTAGAAAATAAATATTAAGGAGAATCATTTGTCAAACAATCTTCTTCATACTAAATGTAAATTTTCCTTGAAGTAGTTACTGAAAAGCTTTTTTTTGAATAATTTTTAATAATAATATTTAATATTTGTTTGTAAATAAAAAATTAAACAAAAACTAAATATTGATAAAGTTGCAAATTTCTAGTAATTATCTAAAAGAAAATAGTTATAAACAATAGTACATTGTCTAAATATAATTTTTTATAAATTTCATTCATTATTACTTCGCTCTAAGTGGAAAACAATGAAAAAGTGGAAAATTTTAGAGAAAACCTAAAATATCTAGCAATACTATAGGAGAAGATAGTGATACACAATAATAATTTGTTAAGAATTATATTTCATAAATTTAATTAAATATCGTCTCGATGTAACAAAATAATGGAAACCAGATAGAAAAGTTTGGAAACCCCCACGACTTTCTAACTTTATTCAAAGAAAAAAGGGCTATAAACAATAATACGTAAATTGTTTAAAAAATTGTTGAAATTGTTAAAATTGTTTTAATTATAAATAAAAGTAATGCTGTATGTATTAGAATTTTTCCACAGAAAAAGCTGAGGGTTGGGCAATGTTCCGGCTTAAGTAAATGTTGGTATCATTTAGAACTGAGACTCCAATATAACTCTTTTTTAGGGTTCCTTTTTAGTTCGTTGATATATGATAGATGGCTATTCACATTTTCGATTGCGCATGTGCCGAATAGCGCAAGCCTATTTAAAATCAATGAATACTATGAATTATCATATAGATAAATATTAAAAAACCATTTTTATTCTTTTTAAAACCAAATTAATTGAATGACAGAAATACCTAGCTTCCTAAAAATGTAATACTCACATAGTATTGCCAGTGAATATTATATCATTTTCAATTCTCCCGCGCTTTTTTGGTGCATGCGCAGTTGAAAACGTCGGATTTTCAGCATAACCTCAAAATCTGTCAATCTATGTCCACTATCTACCTTTTGAGGGGTCTACCCAGTAACTCACCTTGAAAAAAAAGCTATTTAAGCGATTTTTTAAAGATTATGTATAAATATTATGATGTAGGATTTAAAAGCTCAGTAAATGCACTCCTGAAATAAAATTAAAAAATTTTTAAATCCTTTTTATACAGTTTTTATACTTGAAAATGTCAGTCGAACGCAACGCCTGGAAAAGTAGGTAGGTCCGGCTTGTTGATAAAATCTCGGAGCATGATTATCTGAAACCGAAAAATCAAAAACTTTTAACTTCAGTATGGCAATGGCTATGTTCTCTTTGATTTTTTAAAAATGATATCAAAAAATAACTATAAATTTTTTTCGAAAAACGGTAAAAAAACGCGCTTTTTTATTTTTTTCTCGTTTTTTGTCCGCCATTTTGTTATTTTTTGACATAATTTAAAAAAATTTATAGGGGACATAGCCATTGTCATACTGAAATTAAAACTTTTTGATTTTTTGATTTCAGATAACCCAGCTCCGAGATTTTACCAACAACCCGGACCTACCTACTTTTCGAGGCGTTCGGATCCATTGACATTTTCAAGTATAAAAACTGTAAAAAATTAATAAAAAATTGTTTATTGTAGTTTAAGAGTGAATTAGTAAGCATCATAATATTTATACATAATCTAAAAAAAAATCGCGAAAATAGCGTTTTTTTCTAGGTGAGTTAATGGGTAGACCCCTTAAGAGTGACTAATGTCGATAATTTTATTTTTTTCAATATAGTTTCCCCAGTGCATTATGATTTAATCTGAATTGAAAAATAAAATATACATCATTTGCTTGTAAAATTTTCGAAGTGAGTCCAGATAGAAGTGACAGAAAGGGCTCTATTGGAACCGTTTCAATCCATACTATGGGCCCATTTAGAAACCATTTACCATTTTGGGTTCATTTTCAGCAAGAGAGGTTCCTGTCTGTTGCAGCTTCTTTGGAACTGAAAATTGGTTCTAATAGAAACCCTATTTTTTTCTTTTGTCGTTGAAAAAGATTTTTAAAGAAATTAAATTCTACGTACATAATTTTATGATTTGCTGCATAGATTTCACTATTAAATAATATTGATTGTTTAAAATTGTTTAAAAATTTGGAAAGAGTTCAGGTGATACTCTTTTTCGAGCGTGGATAGTGTTCGGGTGGGTGACCATCTGGGACGTACGATGTCTGCCTTCAGACTCGACTGTCAAAAAGTCGACTGAACTCGTGAGGTGGTTTTCTGTAGTTTTCCTCTCCCCTGGCCGAACTTTCAGGCAAATAAGAGTACTTCTAATAAAGCCGTGGGTTATCATTGATTGTAATTATGCCTATGCAGTGATTTTAAGCCCTACGTTTATATGACCAGGTTTTTAAAATAAAAGTACAACAGATTTTAACCACAGTATTACGGGACCTAAATAGACCAGCCTTAAAAGACAATAATGATTACTTCATGGCTAGTTTATTCTCGTTTTTATTTATACAAAAGAAAAACATGCTATGTAATATATGGCTGATCCATTAAGGAAAAGTATAACATGAAGAATTTTGGTAGCGAATGAAAAAAGTATAATTACAACATTCAATATTTCTATTCGTAATAGATCCTGTAAAAGATTGTGGTTCAGAACGTAACCTGACATAAAGAACTATTCAATCAATTACTTGACCAGTTAATCATGAAAAGTCTGCAGAAGTAACAAATGTCCGCTATTCCATTGAATTATGGCTTGTCGTTTGATTTCCAACTTATTTTCTCGACCGACAATTTATCAATGTTATTTTATTAGATCTTTGCCTTAATTTAATCAAGGTTTTTTACTTTATGAAATTACTAGATGCGTGAAAATCTAAAAGTTCATAATATTATGTCCTTGGAATATTATAGGCTTCTAGTTGGAGGAATAAATTTCTTAATTACAAGGTTTTATTATAAATATTGTCCACAATAATATTCTATATCTGTAAATAATTTTCACGTTCCTAGGTATTAAAATTAATTCGTTTACATATAAGTAAAACTCATCCGGTAAGGTGTCCCTGACTACGTTCTTTCAAATTTATGGTGTTACATCTTTTAAAAGAAAGCTTAATATCTAATTGTTAGATACAACTATTTTTTCTTAAATAAATGGCCGAATTACGAAATAAAGCTTTGTTGTGGTTTTCAATTGTAATTACAAAAATTAGAATCACTTTTTAAATATTCCCGAGTTTTTATATCAACCTTCAATAACAAAACAGTCTTTCATTAATTTTAGGGCTCAAAAGTTTAAATTCCACTTTTAGATAGAGTAATAATTGAAAAGAAAATCCCAGAGTAATTATTTATGCAAAGTTCAATAAAACCTTTGCAAACCATTGACGACTACAGTTATAAAAAGTTTAATAATTCAGCTGCCAGATCGAATAAGGGCACATAAAATTATTTCGTCGGGAGTGGGTAGACCCCTAGAGGCCTTCAAAAATATTTTCAAATTTTAATTTCTAAAGACTAGATCTAGGTGTAGAATTTCATTGCGTATCTTTTTTCCCTTAGGTAAAAAGTTGTAGCTCTTTTAGTTTTCCAAATAAAGCCAACAAACTGACTTTTTTGGAAAAATCAATTTTGATTCGTTTTGTACTTCAACTCGTGCTCAGTCTGTCAGTTTTTAGATTTTTCAAATAAAATTATAAGGGAATATAGTTCGAAATGTTTTTCGACTGGCAGGGTAAAAAGAGTTTAAAAATTTATCATAGAAAAATTGTTATTTTTTTTCTGATGCGCGGTGCACATTAGACTTCTCTTACTTCAAGCGTTTTGTTTATCGAGCGAATTTTGAGCAATACAAAATTTCCAGCAAGAAAGTTGTTAAGAATAGTACAAATAAGTTTTCTGGAAAATTTAAGCCCAATGGACTTGATATTTAAGAAATTATTAATGTCTCAAGTCCCTAGCTGCTAGGCGACTCGCGCGTAGACTGTAGCGAGTCTCAGATCCGATTCATAACACAGAGGTCACCGGTGCCAAAAATAAAAAATAATCAAGTAGTCACGTAATATTAAAGTATTATGAATAAATAATATTTCATTATGTAAAATAGTTTATTTATTTCATATCTGTACAATAGCTTGATTATATTTTTGAGACAAACTATACAAAAGTAAAACAAAACATAAACATGTAATAGTTGAGATTCACCGGATTCCTGATTCCGCGAATTTTTCAATGCTTTAAATTCGTGGAATTGAAAAAAGTTCAAAAAAAGAGGTTAAAAGTTTAATGGTTTACCTTAGCGAAAAAGGACGCGCATTCTTGACCGATTTTTTTCATTAATTGAAACTAGACCTGGTGACAATAAGACTCAAAATACGATTTCTTCCGACGATGACAGTTGTTCTGAATAAAAAATAATTACTTTGCGCTCTCCGTAAACAGAATGTATACATAAAAGCCAACAAGGATCTCATTAATAATCATAAGTTCAGAAAGCATAATATTTATATCAAAGACTTTTGTTAGATTTGTCTCAAAAATAAAACAATTTTATTGTACATGATACTAAGTGAATGAATTAGTTTACATTATGCAGTATCACTTATTCATGATACTTCAATATTTGAATAGTTTTAATTTTTGACGCAAGTGACCTCTGTGTTATGAATCGGATCTGAGACTCGCTACAGTCTACGCGCGAGTCACCTAGCCGCTAGCGACTTGAGACATTAATCATTTTTTAAATATCAAGTCGATTGGGCTAAAAGTTTCCAGAAAACTTCTTTGTACTGTTCTCAACAACTTTCTTACTGGAAGTTTTTTGTTGCTCAAAATTCGCTCGATAAACGAAACGCTTGAAGTAAGAGAAGTACGATGTCTTTAAAAATTAAAATTCGAAAATGTTTTTGAAAGCCAACAGGGGCCTTCCCACTCCCGGCGAAATAATTTCATGTGCCCTTATTCGATTAGGCAGCTCAATTGTAGTTTTAAATTGTTTGAAACATTGTTATACAACTTCACAAAAAAAAAAATATATCTCGAAAGTGACCTTACGAAGAAAATATTTAAAGAAACTTTTACCTCTTAGCTGTAAAACACTTGATTAATGTGATGATCTAGCCTAAAAATATGCTTTAAACTTTTATTGCTCACTCTTGTCAGCCGGCAACACAAAAATTATTTCAAAAAATTGCAATTGGTTAAAAAACGGAAAATAATCAATATTGCTATTAGTTTTTGACTGAAAAATGTGTTGAAATAAATTTAAAGTTGAATTTCAAATTTATGGTAATGTTTTGAAATATGTGAATGATTTGTATACATAAATGTAATATTAATATATAAACACAAAAGTGTGTTACTAATTGACGTTATGATACAAGTAATATCTATAAAACTGCCAATGTAAAAAAAAAATAATAAAAAAATATTTATTAGGATAAATTAGACCCGTTATATCTTATAAAATCTAATTATATTTTCTGAAATCCAGAAAAGTGTATTAAAATACCTAGAGAATATTAAATTTAGATTTATTCAAAATTAATTGAAGTAAAAAAAAATCCCTAAAATATTTGAAACCCCTTCAATTTATTGAAATCTATTGAAAACTGCATGGAATCTTTAAAAATACCCTATAATATTAGAAATAGAAAAAAATAGAAAAATTAGAAAAAAAATAGAAATAGAAAACTTTCAGTCAATTTACTGAAATAATTTTAGAGTTTTTTGGAATCTTTGAAAGTATGCTTAAATATTTCAAGTTCTTATGGATAATACTTATAATCTATTGAAATCAATTGCAAATTTCTTGAAGCCTTTTGAAATATCCTATACTATTTTAAATACCTTTAAATACTTTAAAATGTATTAAAAGCTACTTTAAAATCCCTTCAAGATATGAAAATCCATTGAAAATTCTTTAACATTAAAAAAAAAACTAAAATATTTGAAATATCTTCAATTTATTGACATCTATTAAAAATTCCCCTGAATACATTAAGATATCTATAATACTTCAATACTTTAAATCCTTTGAAATCCTTTTAATTTATTAAAGGCTATTGAGAAGTACTTTGATTCTTTAAAAATACCCTCAAATATTTTAAATGCTTTGAAACCCCATCAATTTATTCAAATCTTTAAAAAAATTTTTAGAATTAGAAAAACTAAACTTTTTTTCATCTCTTTAACTTTTGAAAAATCCTAATATATTTCAAATTTTTTGCAATCTTATTAATATATGTAAATATATTTAAAAAATTCTTGGAATTTTTTTTTAAAAATCCCTTATTATGTTTAAATACCTTTAATTTATTGAAATCTATTGAAAATCCATTATAATTAAAAAACGTAAACTTTCTGAAATCTTTTTGATTTATTGTCAGTTATTTTAAATTCTTTGGAATCTTTGAAAATACCTTATAATATATAAAATCCCTTGAAATCTTTTACATTTATTGCAATCCTTTGAACATTCTTTGAAATTTTTGTAAATACTCCAAAATATTAAAAATACTTTATAATCCTTTCAATCTGTTAAAATATATAAAACATATAATATAATAAATCAAAATATATTTTAAATTCTTGATAATTTTTTAAATATATTAATAACTATTTTAGAAATTCCCTGGAATCTTTTACAAAACCAATACTTTTTTTTGAAAACCCTTCAAGTACTTGAAATCTATTGAAAATTAGTTGGAATGAAAAAAATCTTCAAATCTTTAAAATCCCTTCCATTTATGGACATCTATTGAAAATTCATCGGAATTTTTGAAAATACCATACAATAATTAAAATTCTTTGAAAACATCTCAATGTCTTGAAATATATTGATAACTTCTTGGAACATTTGAAATTACTTTAAGATATTGAACATTCTTTATAATACTCCTAATCTATTGATGTCTATTGAAAATTCTTTGGAAAATTTAAAAATCCACTAAAATAATGTGAAACTCTGGAAAAACCTTGAATCCCTTTATGAAATCCCCAAAAATATTTTTTAAAAACTCTTAAAATCTTTTGAATCCTACAAAAACCCTTAATTCATGTAAAATTCTTTGAAATTTACAAAAACCTTAATAAATGCTTAGACATTCTTGATATCTGCTGAAATTCCACAAAAATCTTTTAGCATATTCTGAGGGTCTTTCGAATCGTTGAAAAAGCCATAAAACCCTTTAAATCATATAGAATCTCGTAAAAACCGAAAAATAGATATGTTTGATGCAAGTGTCCAAAATCGGCGATTCCCGTGGAGTGTGAAATTTGCAGCATGAGCCTCAGGCTTGAAGCACGAGTCGATAGTTAGCGCACGAGAAGACGAGTGTGAAGAGCTGAAGGCAAATGTTGCAATCACACGAGTAGTAATCGCATGTGCGTATTTTGCCACGCTATTTTATTTTGTAAAACACACCCGAGAAAGTTTTTTAGCACTTTTTTAATTTAACTTCTTTTCCAATTAATTCACGAAATTCCAAAAATTCCATAAACTCAATAAAAACCGTAAATTCCAGAATTCTATAAATTCCGTAAATTTTATGAATTCCGCGAATTCTGCAAATTCCACGGATACCATTAATTTCGTGAATACCTTTATTTAAGTGAATTCTTTGAATGCCATGTATTCTGTGAGTTCCAACCATTTCTTTGATTCGGCGATTTCCACGACTTCCACTAATATATTGAATTTCGTGAATTCTATAAATAACGTGATTTCTATGAATTTATTTAACTTAAATATTCTTTCGAAGTTCCACTTCTAGCGTGCGTGCCGAGACACATACATTTTTTAAAGAAAAATTTTTTTGCCGGTGTGCAAAGTTACGCATCTTTGAAGTGCGCATGCGCCTCTATTGTATCGATTCGCAAAGTAGACATGTTTCAAAGTGCGCATGCATCATTATTATTCCCGCACAGTATGTTGGATTGAAGTACTTTGCATATCATTCAGAGGCATGGAAATCCTTACTTTCGAGGTGGGTATTGCAAAAACGATATTCTAATATTAAGAGCGTTATATTCTTACAGGCATATTCTAACCAAAGGGGTGTTTCCTTTTGCAGAAAAGTGGTAAGTACAACATATAAATAATTCAAGATCCTTCATCATATAGACAAGAATATATATTCTTAAGGTGAGAGGGCCCCCTTATTACATTAAGAATATATTCTTGGCTCCTATTCAAATTACAAATATTTATTAACTCAGTGAGAAGTTCTTAAAACAAGAATATCGTTTTTTCAGTGAAAGCTTACGAATTATGGTTAATTCTTTGCAATCCTATTAGAATTTTTGTATTTTTTAAAAACCCTTAAAATCTTTAGAATAATATCATATCTTATCAATAAAATAAGAATTTTTTCTGGTAATTATTCCTTTACCCATGTTTATTAATCAATAACAATAATGAAATTTTGTATTTTGAGATTAGAAAATAATTAATTTTTTCAAGAATAATTTTATGCAAAAGAACATCAAAAAGATTCAAACATTAAAAAATAGATTTCCAAACTATCTCACTTTCCGGCTCATTAGAGACATAAATATCAATAGAAAAGAAAAAAGAGGGAGAAAAAAGGAAAGAGTCAACCAAAAACCAACTTCTCACTCTTTCTCTTTCTCCGTGCTCTTTATACTACTTGGGGACCAACATCTTTCGAGGTCAATTTAGACCTCCTCATCAGGGAGTAATTTATAGCACAAACTAAGGTATAAAACAAAAAGTTGATGTAACCTAAAACGAAAATATTTAAATGGATATTCTCTGAGAAATGATTAATTCTAATATAGTCTATATGTTTATTGAGGAAATGATTGATCAAAAAATGGTTCATTTTTAATTAAAAAATTAACAGTTAATTACTTATATCCAATTAATGACTCTATCCCATACTTTGCTGTATCTTAAGAGATCCCTTTTCAAATTAATGGCTTTATTCCCTTCTGTCTTTATAAATAACATCTCCGTAAATTCCCTCTTTTTTTATTTCTCTCATGATAAAGAATCTTAATATCGTTCCAATTGAAGTCATGATCAAGTGTAATTTTATGTTTTGAGAGAACAGAGTGATATGTAGGACTTCTGTTTAAGTTCTTTTCATATTCGTCTTTCCTAAGTCTAAGTGTCCTTCGTGTTTGCCCTATATGCATTACAGTTTTTGCAATTAATCTTATATATTACATCCCTCTTATCTAGCGTGTCATATTTATTTTTTCCTAATTTTACTATCTTATTGCTCTTAAAAGGAATTCTATATATGGTATGTAAACCTAATCTACCTAACATTGATTGCAGGATTTTCGAGATTTTACCAAAAAATGGAATAAAAATAGTGTTGAAAGTATTATATTCTTCATTATTTCTCGTAATTTGTTTGTTATTAATGTTTTTAATATAATTTATCCTGTTATGCACATGTTTTTCAATAAACTCAATAGGATAATGGTTAAGAAACAAAATTTGTTTACATATTTCTATATTTGTTTTACGAAAAATTGGATTTGGCAACTTAAGAGATCTATCAATTAAGTGTTTAACAACTCTTATATCTTCTTTTGAATAAAATGATTGGAAAGAAAACTAATTGTTGTTCCTGATCAAATAGTTTTCCTATGCCAATCTGTGATTGTCTGTCTTTCATTGGTTTTAATTACGGTCATATCACGAAAATGTAATTTTCCTTCAGTTTCAATTTCAACTGTGAATTGTAACCTTGGGTGTATGCTATTAAAAGTATTTAAGAGAGTTTCTACTTTATTCTTAAGAAGACTAAGTGCTGAGTCATCAACATATCTGGCATAAAAATCAATATTAAAATCTATTTTATCAAAAACTTCATTTTCCAAATCTTCCATAACAATTTCAGCTAAAATTGAAGACGAAACAGATCCTGTAAGTGTTCCAAACTTTTTTTTATAGAAATTATTGTTAAATTTGAAATAGACAGAATAAAAAACATATTTAATAGTATCTAGAAATTGTTTTTTGGGAATTTTTGTATTAATTTTAATCAATTCCCAATGTTTAATTATAGCATTATCAACTCTTTCACATGGTGTATTTGGGAACATAGCTATTACATCAAAAGACACAAAAATATGATCGACTGGTATTATTACATTTTTAATTAGTTTTAAGAAAGAATAACTATTTTTTATCGAATTTTTAGAAGTTTCAATTGAGAGCCTGTTGTTGAAATAACTGGTCGTAATGGATAATCAGTTTTATGTTTTTTTTTTGAGACAAATCACAGAAAAGAGTTTGAGAGTGGGCAAAAAAATTTTCTGTACATTTGTTGACCTAAAAAAAGCTTTCGACACGGTAGATAGAAGCAAACTTTGGGAAGTCCTGAAAGAG
>JAAAKG020135707.1:0-36142 GCA_010014905.2 Druon quercuslanigerum | reverse complement strand
GTTGATATTTATGTCTCTAATGAGCCGCAAAGTGAGATAGTTTGGAAATCTGATTTTTTAATGATAGAATTTTTTCGCGTTTTTTAGGCATAAAATTATTCTTGAAAATTTGATGATTTTCCAATCTCAAAATACAAGATAATTTTTAGTTTGAAAGATATGAAAATAGAACTTTTCCTAATTTAAAATTTGGAAGAGGTGATTCAAAACTTGGTAGTATTTCGTAAAGAATGTTTGGTTGAATAGAGTATTATTTTTAGAATTTGATTCAAAATCATGGAATTTTAAGTAAATAATTTTTTCTGCAGTTTTATATTATTATTATTGAACTAATTTTAAGCATGATGTGTCTATTTAGGTCAATACTACAATTTCGATAGTAGTAAAACCGGACATCGAAAATGTATCATGAGTGACCAACTATGTGGACATTGGTTTCTAAGAGCATCCGGTTTCGGGCACGAGGTTGGTTTATTCTTTAATTCCTCAAACAAAGGAACTAATTACAGTTTAAAATTAGTAACTTCAAACAGTTGCGTAAATCAAGTTTTTTACCCTGGGTTCACAGTCAGTACCTTATTTTTCGTTTCCGCGTTTCCCCCTATTTTTCCCAAAATCCCTTATAATCCCTACATTTGAAAGCTTCGTCCATTATTCCGCTTATTTTTGAAGCTGTGATTATTTGACAATAATCACAAGCAATTCGTGGCCATTAATAATAAAATTATGATTAATGATCCAATTAAAAAAGACAAAAGCAAATCCTCCATGATTTGCGCAAAAAATTGATAATTATTTATTTGTTTATAAACAACAATTCGAAAATCTATGACTTCAATCTTTATATTGAATTATAAAATTGACGAAAAAGCCAATCAATTATTGCAACAAACTTTGGAAGAGAAATTCAAGCTTAAATAAAAAAAAGCTTTAGGTAAAAGTAAAAAAGTCGTAATTTTAAATCAATTTTAATTTTAAAAAAGCTAATTTTGTTTATTGTTTATTTTATTTCGAAATGATATGCAGAATTATTTTTAGTTAGTTATTTTTTGAATTAAGCATTTTCTTAAATAATATTTAATAAAAACGTGATGTATAGAATTGTGAAGTTTATTTCCAGGAATAGAATGAGCTTTTCAAAATTAAAATTAAATGAAAGTTTAATAAACAATAAAGCTCTTCAAAAGTTTGTTGCAATAATCAAAGGGAGTGTTTAGTCAATTTTATCAATCAAATTGAAGATGAATTAATTTTGAACTTGATGGTACACCTAGAACATCATTAATAAGATAATTCATTGAAAAACTTACGAAAATTAAGAAACTTTTCTCATTTTTAGTTATTCTTGCGTGGCTAAATAAAATTGTTTAAGTAATCTAATAAATTATTGGAAATATATTTGTTTATATAATATTATTGATTTCTAAATTTTTCTACAAATTATCGTTGAAAGAGAAAGTTTTAATTGTAAAATTATTTTAATAATGATATAATTTGTAAGATTTTAGAGAATTAAAAATGATTTTCAAAATTTTTGTATAAGAATATAAAAGATTGTGTAGCAAAATTTCTCAATTCTGCAAGATTACAAATTTAAAAAAAAAATTAAAACTTGCAAATATATAAAAAAATGTAAACAAAATGTTGATTTTTGAAGATATGGTTATAAAAAAAGAATTGTCATGTTAACTAAATCTGCGAAGATTTACTCGAGACCATAAATGAGAAAAATATTATTTTGTTTATATATAATAAGATATAACTGTACATATGATTACAAACATAAAAATCTTACACGATAAATGTATTTTATTCGTGCTTCGAGTAAGAGGAGATTTGATATTTATGAACGGGGAATATCGGGAAATAACCCGAAATTTGTTGTGCCAAAATTAGAAGACACCCTGGTTATTTACAGTTTCGAAGAATAATAATAAATAAGAAAAATAATGACTTCAAAAATGAAACTTACAATCTTGAATAACTTCAGGTTGCGTTAGTTTTTTTCGTGGAAAATTGGTATTTTTTAACAAAAACGCAATTGATTGATTGTATATATATAAATATTATATATATGTGAATACTTTTATTATCGCGGAGACCACCCTACAGTAGGTAATGGACCTGCAGTAAATAATCATGCATTTAAAATATTAATGTATGAAAAAAATAATGTATTCAATTTGATTAATATTTAGGGTACTACATTTATATATGACTAAATTAAAATTAGAATGAATTGTTTTAGGCATATTTGCGCTTTCAATAAATTATTATCTACTGTAGGTTGGTCTCCCCTATATTAAATGGAAGATGGACAGTAGTAAATGTCCTTTGGAATGTACTCTAATCAACGTTTATTTGATTGAAGATTTTCCCTGAAGACAAAGTAAGGTCTTCGTTGGAAACCATTTATAAGAACAATGTAATGAAGTTTAAGAACGGCCAACAAGGTGCCGTAAACGGATATATGCCCTCAAGTGGAATAGATTTGGTGACACCGCAAAGTGAAGAAATGTGGATGGGGGTTACCTACGGCCTTGCGGCCTTGATGATACACGAAGTAGGCATGCCATTGAATAACAATTCAAATGTCAAGATCTTTCAATTAATTATTAATTATATATAATAATATATCATGAATTAATTCTGTCCACATTGAAGTTCCTGTTTCCTGTCGATTTTCGCGTATTTTCTGTCTCACGGCTTTTTCTATTATGTCGATGTGACATTTTATTATTGTGCGTCAGTTTGACATCTTATAAAATTGTTTTTAACATGAAATTGTTTTCCTTGTTTAAATTTTGAAATCATTTTGAATAAATTATAATTCTAAATGAAGGTTTAAAAATTAAACGATTCAAAATTAAAACGTTAAAAATTGTGTTGCTTAAATTCAAAATAGATTAAAAAAATGAACTATTTCATAGTTCTGATTTTCCGCGATGGTCGCTGAATTTTCAAATTTTCCCTTTAATAAGCTTTAAGTTTACAATAAGAATTGAAATCGTAATTTTTAAATGATTTAAATTAACGTAAAATAATTTAAATTTTAAAGGTTTTGTGTGTAAAAATGTTTGAATATTACAATTCTTGTGTCTAAATAATTCAATTTTATAAGTTTATAATTGAGCAATTTGACATTTGGAACGGTATAAAGGTCGTTGAATTTATTTTTTGATCTTAGAAAAAATTTTCTAAAAAATGTTAATATTAAAATAAATTTTTTGTTATATAATTACAATTACAAATTTTAGGATCTCAGAAACTTTTATTTTCAAATATTCAATTTAGGTTTTAATTTCAAATTGTTAAATTTTAATCGCATAGATTTCAAAATTATTTAATTTCAAAAGTGAAAATGTTAAATTATTCAATTTGGAACGTATTTAATTAAGAATAAAACTATTTCAATTCCTTTGAATTTTGATTGAAACAATTTTCAAAATCTGAAATTTCAAACTCTTTAATTTTCAAATGAGGGGTCGTTCAAAAGAATAAGTAACACCTTGGACGCCACTTCAAGTGTTGAGCTAATGTTAAAGTTAAATACTTTCACCGTAAAAAAGCGTTAGGGAGGGGAGGGGGTAGTCATATAAAAAAATTATTTTTTAAGCGCCTCCATATTCAATTTTAAACGTTTTTATATAGAAATGATAAAACTTCAATTCCTGTTCATTCCATCTAAAACATTTTCCTTTTTCTAAATTTAACCTAATATAAAATTGTTTAATTTGGAACGTTTACAATTCAAAATAGTTCAATATACAAATAAATTTTAAACTAATTATTTCAAAAATTCGAAAATCTCTCAATATTTAAAAATTTCTTGAATGATGGATCGAATATACATTTTTTAATACTAGAAAATAAAAATACAGAGACGTAAACGCGTGTTTTGCGCGCATGCTTTTAAATAATTGTAAATGAATTCTAGAAATTAAAATAAATTTTTTTAAATATTTGTTTTTAGGGAATGATCAAGGAGGGGTTCAGCACAGCGGAAGGAGCTTATCGAACTGTTTACGAGAAAATTGGCATGGGTTTTGAAACCCCGGAAGCATTGTACGAGAACAAATTATATCGTGCAATAGGTTACATGAGGCCTTTAGCTATTTGGGCTATTCAACTTGCCTGGAACTCAAGGAAAGGAAAGTGATATTTTGTTGCCTTTGTCTAATTGTAATGGTAATCGGATGGCAGATAGTCCTGCAAAAATGCGCAGGAGTTCTAAAGTTTATAAGTTTAAAGTCTACAATTTCCACTGCGTTAATCAATGAATTTATTCGTGTTGTGAATTGTGATGCACAAGTAATTGAGAGTTCATTTTCTGTGGAGTGTTCCCAAAGATTATTTACAAGATATTTTCAGCTGTGATTATAATTAACATATACAAGAGACAGAATACATTAATGTATTTATCATCGAGTTTTTTTGTTCTATTTTGTCTCTTTCATTAACATAATACTCTTGAATTTTGCCAAAGTTGTGCGGATTAAGAAGCAAGCGTTTCGGCTGAGCGACCTTAATTTATAGAGGTCACAGACAAAATTCTACGACATAACTTTGTCTCATTGTTCTCGCAAAAATAATAGTCGGAAGGCATTACTGTATCCTGTTACACATCACGTTCTCTTAATCCACAATTAAAATGAGCAGTATGCTCTTTTAGAAGTACACGCAGAATTCTAGGTTGCAAGAAATAGACAATACAAATTGAATAATGGTATTAAAGTATCATTATTTTTCTGTGCAGACTAATAATATTAATGCATATGTTACTGTTAGTTGGAAGATTTGATACAGAAATATTTAAAGTTGTGTCGTAAATATTATTGTGTTAATTATATTTTTAAAGAGTATATGCATATTTTCTACTGTCGTAACTTTTCTGTATGACTGTGGTGTTTTTTTTTAAAGTTACACAACATCGGAAAGAATTGATAAATAATTAAGGTCTTCAAACGTTCCAATTTTGTATCACAATTTAATCTAAGTATTTAGCCATTTTTTATGGGTAGAATTATTATTTCTATTAGTAGTCAACCGTGGTATTGTATACGAATGTAACTAGTCCGGAAGTAGATGTTATGGTCTAGTGAAAATTCTCGTTTTTATTGAATATTCGCCTTTAATTAATTAATATTGATTATTTTATTATTCAAATGCACATTCTTTTTGGTCATTTACGTATAGAAAACCCATCCTTACTGAGCACCCTCAATTTTTTTCAGCCGAATTTTTATGAGAAGTGCTCGTATTTTCCTGGAATTTGGTCGAAGGAGAGGCAAGCTGCAGAAAACCTCGCCTAAGTGCATACATTATATTTAGACTTTTATCGTTAGAAAGTTTACAAAGATTGTGTAATGAGATTTGAATTTAAATGTTGTGGCTATTGATTTGCAAATGAATTGTTCGTCAAGAAAATCATTGGAAGGAAAATTGGATTTTTTAAAATAATTACAGTGTGCTTAAATCCATCTGACGCGGACTCTCTAATTGTTTTCCGTTCGAAACTTTTTATCTTCGGTTGAAGCGATTCCAATTGAGGGCAATTTTCATCGGCTGCAATTTTACGCCACAATTGAGTGAATGGAGTCCGGTATTTTGACTTGTTAATGCGTTATTCTCTAATGCTTCAAATTTTATTCAATGTGAGGAGACATTTTAGCAGTAGGAAATAGATTATCATAGGGGCGAGGATGAGAACGAGTACGGGGATTCATTTGATTACTTCGAAACAATCGCAGATATTTTCAGGCATCATTTATTATTTTTGCCATTACGAGTCACAAATATGTGAAACATGTGACATCAGTGGAAATTTTATGGCTGATATTATCATCGTTTCTGCTTCTGTGCACGCAATTGATCGCGCTCAATCCATTCGACAATTTTACAATGCAAACTCGCGGGTAATGTATTGGTATTTTCCTCCAATCACTTGCGGGATGCGCAAATCACAGACGAGCTGCAATATTTCAAACGAATGATGATTTCCAAAAGAGCAATTTCCACTAGTGACGTGCACTTTGCGAGGAATACCATGTGAGAATCGCACATTTAATTTAATGTGTGATTAATAATGGCTTATTACATTCTCATCAGAGAGGGTATTAGATTTGTATGAAATTTGACCCCTCCACTCCAATTTTTTCAAATATCCACGTTTTGAGACCCCCTGAATCCGAAAAGCAGGTTTTCACGAATGTGTCTGACTGTATCTCTGTTTCTATGTCTGGCTGTATGTATGTATGTCTGCCTGTTTCCACAATTCACAATACACAATACAATCCGATCTATTAATTAGACCTTCGGTACACTTTTTGAGTATCCTAAACTGAAGGTCAAGTTCGTTAGGCAGCCATTTTGGATTGAAATACAAAAATTTAGCGCATTTTGAATATTTTTGAAACCAATTTTTTCAAAATTCAAAAATTCTCTGTACGGATATTCATAGTATTTGAAATATCGAACCATTCATCCTAATAATTTTGTTCACAAATCAAAAATTACCAGAGTTATAGCATTTACCGAATTCCAAAAAACACACGAAAATGAACATTTTAAGCAAAATAATGCACGATATGAAGAAAAATCAAGAGCAGAAAAATGTTGCTTTTTAAATGACCTACAAGATAATCATAACAACTTGTTGAATTTTCTTTAAAAATTGAACATTCAAATTCTGACAGCATAAAAAATTATTGAAAATCCAAAAATGACATTTTTTCATTTATCAATTTTTAAAAAAATTTTAAATATAATTTAGATGCTAAAAATGGTAAGGCTCCTATGTAGACTGCATGTGTAACGTCTCAATCATAAAAATGACATTAGCAATGAGCAAATTCAATTGATGAAAAAACGACAGAATTTGCAATAAAATGTTTAATAATAAAATTTTGTTTAAATAATGCGTTAAATAATGCGTTAAAATCCTTTCATATGTTTAAAATTTTTAAAAGCCTTTGAAATCTTTTAAAACCCCTGGACATATTTAAAATATTTTAACAATTTTATGAAGTTATTTGAAACCCTAAGAAATTCTTTGAAAATTTTTAAGATCCCTTAACATGCTGTAAAATTTTGGAAATTTCGTAGGATCTGATCAAATCCGGCAAAATCTCTGGAAATTTTGACATCCGTAAAAATGTCTTGAAATTATTTGGAATCCCCTGCAGTACTTTCGAATCTTTAAAATGTCAGAAATCTTTGGAAAATACAAAAAAATCTCACAAGTCTTTGGCATTCCGACACAATTGTTTGAATTCCTTGGAAATTCCTAGAAAATTGTGAAGAGCCGTCGGAATTTGTTTAAATTCTTTGAAATCTTTTAAATTATTTAAAATCATACAGAAGTATACGAAAATCCTGTGAAATTCCATTAAGTATTTGAAATTTCTAAAAAGTAGAGCTCTGAAAATATTGTCAAATTCGGTTAAAAAGTCACTATTTCAAGTTTGTGTTATGTAGTGCATACTACATAAGCCTGAAAGGATACTCATTAAAAGGTGTATTCGATCTTTAATTTTTAAGGACACTAAATCAACGAAACAAAAAAATATACAAAGTGACAAGGGTGGTAAAAATGTAAGTGCCCGCATGCTCGCTTTGTGAATTTAGTTCTGCCAGGAGGCAGTCACGGCGCAATGGTCGCTCCATAAGCAGCCATGTTGCCAAAATTTGTTTCCACTATTTAACTCGTACCTTCACCCCCCTGCTGTTGACCGCAGTCAGTAACAAATGAAGATGTTGGATTGAAATAATTCAATGTGTTGATTACTGGTCATTAAAAAATGAACGAACTGCAAGATCCCACAGTTTAGTTAGATGTTTCGACTATTCTTCGATAGTCTTCTTCAGTATAACAATTTAGAGACCATATATGACCTCTAGTTGTATAGAGTATAGTTTCACAGTTGATAAAGTGAAACTGGCAAATTGTAATCTATAGAACTAAGGGTCGTGTATGGTCTCGACATTTCTATACTGAAGAAGACTATCGAAGAATAGTCGAAACGTATATCTAACTAAACTGTGGGATCTTGTAGTTAGTTCATTTTTTAATGACCAGTAATCAACACATTGAATTATTTCAAACCAACATCTTCATCCATTGCAATCGTTTAAATTAGTTTAAATCCTTTAAAATACCTGGCAATCATGTAGAATTTTCCAATTTTTTTTATATATCATGAAATCCCTTGAAATTCTTTGGAGATATTAGAAACCTTTTGAAATCACGTGAAATTCTTTGTATTATGGTATATCCCTCAAGTTCTCATGAAATCCGTCGAAAGTTTTGGCGAAAATCCCTTCGAATATTTGAGATTTTCTAAAATCATATGCAAGTCTCTGAAATTCTTTGAAGACTTTTAAAACCCCTCAACAGCAAATAACGAATTCTTGTTTACGATTAAAAAATGCAACTACTTCTACAAAATTAAAAATTGACGATTTTTTAAAGTGATTTCCATGGAGTAATGGTAAGGAGAACAAACAGTTTGTCCGAAATTTGGTCTTTATTTTTCCGGGCATAGTTCGGGGGTGGACGTACGCTGAATTGTAAAGTTTGGCCTTGTTTAGACTGGAACATCTGCGAAACTTACAAATTTACAAAACTTTACAATTCAGCGTACGCAATCCCCTGAGCTGTATCCGAAAATTCGAGTCATTTTTTCTTCGCGCGCGCATTGTCGTTTGTTCTCCTGACTATAAGGGATCGTTCACATATTACAGGATGGTTCTTTTGTTTATATCGTTTATCATTTTTATTTAACCGCAACTTTATTCTCATCTTTATTTAAACAAAAGAAAACAGCCCTACGTAATATGTGAACGATCCCTAACTCCGTGCTGATCTCTAAAGTATTTTTTAGAAATGCATGGGTTGTTAATAATGTTTATGTTTTGTAGAAACCAACACTTAAAATTAGTGTCTATGGTAATATTAAAAAGCGTATTTTCTTCTTAATCTTATGACATATAAAGTTCCATAGTAATTTTATAATAAAGTGCATTTTATTATAATTATAAACTTGTAGAAATTTATTATATTTATAGAAATATTTTCGTAACAGAAAAATTTAAAGAACTTACTACAATGATGTTATCGAAAATGCCGTTTTAAAAGTCTTCGCTGAGTTACGATTGGCATAATTTATCTCTTATATTTCTATTGATTGCAAAAATTAAAACAGCTACTGCATTTTACATACGATGGTCGATAGTGCTTGTTTGGTGAGTCTATATTTCACTCATTCATGTTGTATCGTACGTTGCATTATTCAAAGCGAACACCATTATTATTACATATTTCACTCCGTCGGTATATGTAGTATACAGAAAACGCTGCAAAACTTAGGAAAAAAGTAATGACAGTTGGATTGGATGTTTTTTGAATTCACGTTTCTCAATTTGAGTTATACGAAAACTCTCCGTATACCAAATGAATGTAAAAAATGTTTCTTTTAGGAAAAGAACTATAGTAATCTTAGAAATACTGGTGTACAATTTAAATTTCCATGTTGACCCTTGCACTATTAGATTTATCCTACATATGAAAGTTGATATTTTTTTAATTAAATATTTTCGATGTTGATAAGGGAATTTTTCCGAAAAAAGGCATCTCTTTTTATTGAACTATACACATCCTGAGGGGCAAAACGTTGCTTTGGTGTTTTTTTATATTGAAGAGAATTCCAGGGAAATAGACATTCGACAGAAAGTACTTTATAGAAACAACTTGTTTTTTATAATTTATACATGACAAAACCTTAATAACGAATAATTAATCATTTTTTCTGACCTATTTTACTTTAATTGTCCATATTGAAGACGTAGGAGAAAAAATCGTATATTTTGAAACATTAACGCAGATATTATATTGACTTTTCATTATATCGAACGTCTATCATGTGCCTTAAAAACATTTGCTATGTCAGCGTGTGATATTTTTTTAATAGTTGTTAATAATCAGAAAAATG
The DNA here is from genome assembly GCA_010014905.2 of Druon quercuslanigerum. Lineage (NCBI taxonomy): Eukaryota > Metazoa > Arthropoda > Insecta > Hymenoptera > Cynipidae > Druon > Druon quercuslanigerum. Next base: position 26,153 of record JAAAKG020135707.1, on the reverse strand, counting down.
AAAAATATCATTTCTGAGACGTATGTAGAGGCTGGCTGTCGATACTCAACGTATCGGATCTACACATCGTACAACTGTGCAAATTGCGTGTAGACATTAAATTAAGGTGGTCAACTCTACACATTTAATTTACCACATGAGAGTATGAAAATGAAGTGTGCACATTCATCTAACCACGTGAAAGTCAACACACTTAACTCACTACGTGAAAAGTGTACACCTTAAATAGTAAGTCGAAAAAGTCTACACATAAAAGTCTATACATCAAAGTCTACACAGTAAAGTCTACGCATAATAACTCCGCACATTAATTCTTTTGAATTGTTAATTTCAATATCTAAAATGTTTACACGTTGAAATTGTGCATATTAAATTGTAAACGTTCAGTTGTGTACATTAAAGTCTACACTTTAAAACTGTACACATAAAACTGCACATTGAAGCATACTCTTTAACTTAAAGAAAATGTCATTTTTATTAGTAAATTTTTATTATGATTCATAAGTATGCATGTAAATTGTCTGCAAAAAATCACCTGTTTATTTTTCCTGTGAAAGCATCACGGCGATATTGTTTTCTGCAGTTTAAAATTGATTAGGAATAGTATCTATAATAATAGATGGAAGCGTCGGTGGCTTAGGCGGTTAGTCGCTCGGCCTTCATGTTAGAATTCCGCGGTTCGAACCCTGACCTTTGAAATTTTTTCTATATATTTTTGCCGTATTTTTAGTGGTTCAAATCCCACTTAAAGCTGTAAGTCTCCTTTCATGCACTTGGTTGCAACCTAGTCTGTGCATCGTGAAGTAAAAAAGAAACCAGGTTTACGTACTTAACATATCATATGTTATATGCATACTGTCTACAATGTAAAAAAGTGTTACAGATTCACTGACGCTATATTTTTCCAATGCACTTCAGCCTGCTAAACTTAAAAATCAAATTGGAAGATTTGTATGGATCGGTTGAAATGGAAACGACTTTTTTTTTATTTCAGTTCATTGTACTTCATCTACAAAATTGATCAGGGAAAACGGCACTAATATTCGTTGCAAAGATCTTTGCAAGAGATTTGAAACTGCGTATTGAATTGATAACATCTGTATCTTATCAGACACTTGACTTAGTCCGTGGCTGCTAATGAAAAATCAAGATCATCAGTGAAAATTTTTTAAAAATCACATTAATTTGCTGATGGTTGCTGATGATTCGGATGTCCCTTCAAGCTTCAGGTCCCACTGTCATGGAATTGATCACATTCTAGTCCACGGATGATAGAATGAAAAGAAAACCAGGCTCAGTTTTCTTAAATAAAGCGAAACCCTTCAATAGCTCTCCCTTCTATAGCCCTTCCGAGAATTGACGCCGTGCCGGAGGTAGGTATAACAGGAGCTGCGCGGCATGCGCGGGATCTGCAGTTGTCACTCAGGTAAGCACTCAGTCGTGAACAGACAAAAGCGGAGCGGGCTATAATAAGTTAGTTCCCACTCACCGTCAGCCCTAAAATCGGCGCTGTAAAAGACTATCACTGCATCATAAAATACGTCCGTGACTGAAAATATTACATACCGCGATAGCTCAGTGTAGACGCATTTGGACAAAACTCCAACTCCAGAACAGCAAAATGCCTTTGAAATATTGAAATGTAACCATTTTAAGGCTAAGGTTTTCGTTATAATAATAGAAGTATCTAACCCAATCTCCCCTGATTTCGGTTAAAATTGGTCAGCGATCCGACCCCGAAGTAATTACAGCTCCTTGAAATAGAGTGTCTTCGCTCAGGAGGTGACTTAACTCCTCTGAAGAGACCTGCAGTTGTAGTTTAGCTAGAATACAAACCTTCAGAGCTACGGTAGAAGAATAAACGAAAATTTCGTATCCGAACGAACCCCCGTCCATCTTATAGGAAGGCAGGCGTTCTGCCACCTGAGCTACTAGAGATGGTTCCTGTAGATTCCTTCTTTAAGGTAATGTAATACATTATGATATCATGTGTTAACCTAATGGAAGATTCCTATTCATGAACCTCGGAGGATTCTTCATAGTTTCATGTACAGGTTCACGCACACAAACCCAAAGAGATAATTTTGACGTTTCCTGTGCAGGAATTTAGCGAAAGAAACTGCAGATGATCCTGTAATGGAACATGTATACAATGAAAACTGTAGAAGTCCCTGTACAGGTTCCTTCACGAAGTGAATAGAGGCGAAGTCTCCTGGACAGAAACTTGTTCACTTATCTGTGCATGAACCTACTCTCCTAAGTGATGTAAGCGACATGAGTTTTCATGATGGTTTGGCTTAAACTGTTTATACGTGTTCCTGTAAGGTTCCATTTTTCGGTACAGCTTCCTTTGCAGGATCATTAACAGTTTCCTTCGCCAAGTTTCTGTGCCGTAAGCGTCAATAAATCTTGTACAGGTTATTGTGCGCGAACATGTGCAGGAACATGTGCAGAATCCTTCGATGTTCATGTACATATGGAATCAAAAGTAGATTTAGTAATTCACAGGAACTTGTCGCGTAGAGTATCGTCTCAATTTCGAATACGCTCATTCACAATTTTTGTCTTCAATGACAGGTTTCAAAGAGCAAATTAGGTTGGTGTCTGCTCGTGGAGCTTCTAGGAATGTTCTAGGTTTCTAGCAAGAAGTGAAGCGGTCCCGCTTCGAGAATGTATAGATGCTACCTGCAACGGACCACCCTATATGATGCGAATCCAAGAATTTTGTTTAGATTTTGGAGCAACGTAACTGTTCTGAATGAAACTTTGTAAATTTTTAGTATATGTCAATAATAAAGTTACTCCAAAATACCAGGTAAAAATATTTATGAGTTTATGAGATATTGCAATTTGCTACCAAAAATTCTAATGCCAATATCTCGAGAACTATTAATTGCAAGGAGATTTTATTATTTATATATAAAAATTCAGTAAAATATTACAAAAATATTAAGTTTCGAGTATCATTGCGATTTTTTTTAAATTAAAAAGTTATTTAAATAATTCAATAAAACATTTAAGTGGCCAGTTCAATTAGATTGTTTTCAGGACTCAAATCTTCTCAAGCATGTCCGTTTCAATATTCCAAAGTAAAAATGTAGGGCAACTAATAAAATGGATCAATGTTTCCAAAAACCCTGGCGCACCGAAAAAACCGAAAGGAACCTCTACAAAGCACCCTCAAAAACCCCACTGGGTATCCTGACGGTTCCTTCTAAAAAAACTCAAAACAAAACAGCAAGATCAACTTTTAAATTGTTGAAATTTGGATTCTACGTTAAGATTTTCATTAAAAACTCACGGAGTAATCGCAATAACTTTTCTTGCATCGTTAAAAACTTTCAATAATAAAATATCTGTCATATTCATGGGCCGAAGGCAGCTTCAAGTGCATCTTCTTTTAGTAGCAGTTAATAAGCGTTCCACCGGTAACTTTAAGAGTTTTGTCTGGGTGCTAGCGCCACGCAGTGGAAACCTTAGACAACAACGCTGTGATGCAAGTGAGAGCAGTCAAGCAGTGTCCTTGAGGTTACGAGACAATATTTTAAAAATCTACTTGTTAATTTAAAATATTGGCTTCTTTTTTATGTTAATATAATTATTACACATATTTATTTACGCTCAATATAATAGTTGAGCTGTTATGGATACGCTTGAGGTCAGTTTCAGCAAAAGATAATGAGATTTAAAAAATTTTTTAATGCTGCAAAAAAGTATTGCCATTACTCCGTGAGTTTCTAATAAGAATTTTAACGTAGAATCCGAATTTCAACAATTTAAAAGTTGATCTTGCTGTTTTTTTTGAGTTTTTAAACAAGGAACCAAAAGGGGTCTTTACGGGTACTTTGTAGAGGCTCCTTTCCGTTCCTTCGGTCCGCCAGGGAATATCCAGCCGAAGAAGAAAATTTGAACCGGTCTGTCAACGGTTGCCACAGTGTGCACCAATTTCCAGTGCGGTGGTCAGAGTTTCGTAACCTCGAATTTGCGAGATGATTTAAATTTCCTTTTCATGAGCCGACCTTAAATTTTATTTTTGGATTTAAAATGGTCTCGCTGTATATTATTTGAGTATTTAAATAATTGATTGAATTCGATTGGCAACTCAAAATTTATATTTAATAATCAGTGTTTGACATCAGTACCCTAACAGCACGGATCGTTACTGTACCGCCCCTGAAAGTTCGAAAGAGGACTTACCGTTATTGTTATTTTGAGGAACAAGTATTACCTAAGCAAAACAAGAAATTACATTGTTTAAAGAAAAATATGGATAACACAGCGTTGAAACATCAATGCGTTCCCCAAGTTGATGAATGTATGTTGCGCTGCATCGATTGAATGTCCATTCATTGAAAATAAAACCCCTAAAATCAGCATGGGTTATATGTCGTTAGAACTTTAGAAAATATACCTTCGGCTTTTTCAACTTTATTATATGCTTCTAAATCCTCCACGTAGAACAGTTTTAATTACTTTAAGGCTTTTTTAACCACTTAAAAAATTCCGATTCCCAAGTATTTCGACACAATTCTAGGATGGAATTATTATCCATTATTGTGGACTACATTAGCGAAAAGGTTTAAAGAATAAATAAGTAAATCGCAAAAGATGTTTATTCATACATTAATATTGGTACTAAGCCTTAAACGTACAGGGTTAAATGTGTGGATAATAAGCACATAATCTAAGGGCTATAACGGACGGTTCAGCTTGCTTTTTCCCGAAAATGTCCTTTTTGTTGTTGTTTTTTGTAATTGAAAATGGAGTGTATTTTCTCGCTTGAAAGTCGCGCGCGAGCTATGCTGAAACACGGTAGTATAGTGTTTGTGAGGGACAGGAGCGTAAGAGGGGGCCGTGCTTTCCGGGGAAGTCCCCTGCTTTGCGCTGCTGCCCATTGTCCTGCTATGTTACCGTGTTTCTGTATACAGTCGCATCCTCGAAGCCCCTTCTTTGAGATATGTAGTTGTGTACAATAAATTAACTGAAAAGTACAATTTAAATTTTTCCGAATTAAAATTTCATTTTTAACTTTACCGGGCTTTGAAATGCCTGAAGTCGCTTACACTAGCTGATGCGCAAGCAGTCGAGATAATGCAGGTTGTAGGTTAAGTTACGTTGATGTTAGAGGTTTTATTGGTTTTGTGCAATAATAACGTATTACATGTAAAGTGATTACACTAAATCTCTGTTCTTCACGTTATTGAGGCAACAGAAAATATCTTATCGAACTCGTTTTTATAGTAGCAATTAAAATAGTCCACATTAATTACAATTTCTCGCCCGAAGAATTTTAAGTAAAAACATTATAACGATACAGATTTCATAAAATATGCATAGTATAATATTTATTTTAAAAAGAAAGCAAAGAAATAAACAATGTTTATTATGTCATAAATAACCTAAAAAACATTGTTAAGTTTAACAATGCTTGCATATTTGTTTTTCTGGCTAGTGGATGTGTACAATATTCAGTTCGAAAGAAGAATAATACACATTTGAATTGCTATGGTCCTTTCATTTATTGTAAAATTAAAAAAAGTTTTGTCATTAGTATACTATCAGGATCACCTGCAAGAAATCGTATCGATACCGTCCGAGGTTCGACTGTAGTTCGCGCGCGACTTTCAAGCGAGAAAATACACTCCTTTTTCAATTACAAAAAACAACAAAAAAAAGACATTTTCGGGAAAAAGCGAGATAACCTGACCGGTATAATTGCCTATAGATTATATGATTAAAACATGCCGTTCAGCAACTTAACTGTTTAGATTTAGTTTGCCCCTAGCGAATTTGACAGCCGTTTGAAGCGCCTTAATGTGTCCAGTTTAAAAAAAATGTTTACACAATAGTATATTTTAATTAAAAATAATGATTATACGCGCAATTAGTGGGGTTTTAAACTAATTACGGAAATAAGGTAAATCTCGATTTTATTTGAGAACTTTGAAGAGACGACGCAACGTGAGTGTAAGGAGCATCCTCCTTCGAGGCGCGAAACTGAAAATTACTTGAGTGTCTATGCAGACGCCAGACGCAGTAGGCGCTATATTGGGCGATAAATTTTAAAGTGTACAGGCTAAATATTGTCTGAAAATAGAGAAGTTTATAAAAATTGTAACATTTCTGCTGTTGCACGTAGCAGAATTGATAACAGTTTAATTTAAAAAGTTAATTCCTTTGAAAAAATTTAATTTTTTTTATTAAATGAATTTAAAAAAGCTCATTTCTGTTTCACTAATCTTGTTAAATAAAGGGACTGGAAATCAAAAGGGGTGAACTTGCGATAAAAAAAGATTGTTTATTTTCACAATAATCAAAACAACACTCTTTACACGTAACACGTTCCGAGATCAGCGCTCGCTCTCGGTGCCTATCGACTACTAACCCTGAACTCCTTTGTGCCACTCTCAGGCCCAATGCGGCCCCAATTCTCTACTTCCATACTCTCCTCAATGCCGACGCGCTCAATTCACACCAAGCATTCAAAGGATACGCTGCACTTCTCTCTCAATTACAACACCCCCCCCCCCCCTTTAATAAAGATGACAATTTTTCAATTTTTATCAAAATACTAGCACAAAGTTAGATTAAAAGTAATCTTAAATCATACTCTCCTTCTAGTTTTTACACAACATACATTCATTAAAAGCATACTCGAGTTATAAGATATATAATAAACATGAGGTTTCTAAATTTAACTCACGGCTTATACCTATCTGGCGTTTTGCTCACTCGTCCGCTTTTGGTTTTTACAATAATGGCTTCGCTGATCTCTGTTTTACAATCTTCATCGAACTCAGTTATGCAACTATTCAAAACGCCTTTTTTCCCTCTAGAACTTATTCTAAGGTTTTCATTCCTTTTAGCGCTTGCTTGTAAGATTTTTGCAATTTCAGGCTCAGACAGTGATACTTCGAGAGGATAAATTCTTTTAATGAAACCATTTTTTGTTTTTAACACAGCTACTCTCCCCTTACCATCACGACCTAAAATTACATCTGTCACGAGGGCGAGTGGCCAATTTATGCGTTTATGATTGTCATCCGCAATCAAAACTACTTCACCGATCTTCACCTCACGCGACACTTTATTGTCGTTTTTTAATATCAGTTGACCCAGGTATTCTGACCGAAATCTCTTGCGTAAATCATCGAGAATCTTTTGTGGATATTTAAATTTTCTATTCAATTTCGCGTGATATAACATATCGCAATCGGCAACGCCTACCTCCGGGATTTCCTGAAGGAACATTGAAGGAGACAAAGGTTTAAGATCGTTTGGGTCTTCTGAAACATACGTTAACGGTCGCGAATTTATAATTGCCTCTGTATCACACAGAGCGCTAGTCAAGCTCTCGTATGATAAACTGGCTTTACCCAAGACTTTGCGCAAAATATTCTTTACAACTCCTACAAGCCTTTCCCACCAGCCTCCCCACCATGGTGCCGACGGGGGATTAAAATGCCATTCTATCTTTAGCGCCGAACAGTATTTAGCTATTTTTTCCCAGTCTAACTTTTTGAACGCTATCCATGCTAATGCCGTCGTAGAATCGGTCCAATACGTAACTTTATTAACTTTTCGAGTTAAAGACTGAATTACAGCATGTGCTAGTCGTACCGCTATCGTGGAGGCCATTAGCTCAAGACGTGGAATAGTTGCCTTTTTAGGTGAAACTCGAGATTTAGCATTCAGAAGTACGATCGACACCTTATTTTCAAATTCAACTTTCGCAAAAACTACCGCGGCGTAAGCCGAACCGCTCACGTCTCCAAAAACATGCAGCGATAATTGGCCTCCACCGAGCTTTCGCGTGATTTCTATTTGTTTCAGAAACGTTAAATCATTTAGCCAAGTCAAAAAATTCTCCTTCTGAATGCTTTTTATTTCCGTGTCCCAATCGATTTTTTCCTCCTACAGCTCTTGAAGCAGTAACTTTGACTGCAGGGAAACAGGGCTTGTAATACCTATGGCATACCGCGCAGATCAAATCCACCTGACTGCATGAGTTCTGTGGATTCTCGAATAAAAAGACCTAATTCAGCCTGTGAATCTACACTTGTCACACAATTATCAACATAGAAGGCCCTTCTTAATTTATCAACGGTTCCTATACTCCAATCTACGTTTATGTGTTTATTTGCCTTCTCGTACGCTGTATTTAAAAGCAAAACAAGAACCGCTGCCAATAAGAATGGATTGCAAGCAAGGCCAAAAACGACGCGACAGTGCCGGAAAGTTATAATTTTTCCCTTTTTCTCCCACAAAAAACGAAGATAATCTCGATCGGCTTCACTGAGACTTATTTGTAAAAAAGCTTTGCCTATATCAGAAATTACGCCGATTTCACCTTCTCGAAATCTATTTGAAGACGCCGGGATTAGTTCTATCAAATTGGGGCCTTTCTCAAGACACTGGTTTAATGACGGATATCCCTTTGTGCATGCGGAAGCGTCAAAAAAGGGCCTTATCTTTGTAGTACCGTGCGACTTTATCACGGGGCGATGCGGGAGATAGTGGCTAAAACTCTCCATCTTAAACTCTGGCACTCGTTCAATAATCCCTTCAGATTCCCATTCATTAAAAATATTATCATAAGCCTCGAACAAATTCTGTCTTTTGAGTCTCTCGATGTTTTTCGCAAGTCTGGAGTGGGCAATATCGTAATTGGTTAAAATGGGAGCGTGATCCTCTACCCATGGTAATTTAACTTCGTATCTGCCCTTATCATAGATTTTAGTAGTTTTAATAAAAAATTCAAAGTTTGCTCGTCCCTAACGGATTTCTCAAACTTTTCAATCGGATCTGTAATACCAATAATATCTAAACTCCACAAATCGCATAGATTGGCCTCTCGTACGAACATTTTAAGTAAGCATCACAGCTGAGTCAGTTCTTTCGCGTTTTTCTGGTAATTTACCCATAACCGTCCACCCCAGATGTGTTTCAAACGCCGTAAGCCCATTTTGTAATTCACATTTTTTACCCGTAATAATTTTACTCGATGTGTTTGTAAACAGACTGCGGGAACTTCCGAAAATGTGGCGAGGTTGTTCTCCTTCATTGTTTTGGCAGTAGTGATATCAGATTTAGTTTGCTTTTCGGGGCACACAGCAGCTCCGACTTTTGCGAAATTTGGACACATTAATAAAACATGATGCTTTGCGCACCAATCACACGTCACCCTGACCTTGAATTTCATCGAAATATGACCACGCTTCAAGCATTTAAAACAACAAAAGGCCGCTTTCGCTATAATTCTCCGTTCTTCTAAGCTCATTTGCCGCGCAAAAGTACATTCTTCATTTTCATGACTCGACTTGCAAAAAATACATTCCGCGGATTTTTCGTTTCTCGACACTAAAAGAACGCTCGCGCTCGCTACATCTTTAGACAATTGAGGTTTATCTTTTTGCTGGTTCAGCTTTTCCTCCTTCTTTTGTTCCACCGGCGAGATCTCAAAACCTGACAAGGCCATGCTGATGCACTTTCCACTTCTATTTGTAAAAACTCGAGGAGTTTGGTGAGTCGATTATTAACCTCGCGTTGATTGTTGGCATCCGCTGGTGCTGCCGCATCCCGCTGTCCTTTTAAATGATTTTAAAATCTTTATAAATAATCTGATAAAACTAATTTTTCAAAATACAAAATCATAAAAAATTTCCCAGGAGTGTTAAAAAAATATAAATATTTTTTTTGAAAATTTGTATATTTTTGTTGTTTAAGAATTAACTTTTTTGACTGCATTTGTAATTATTCCATTTTTTGTTGAAAATTGATATTTTAAATTAAAATTTGATCTTTTCTAGTTAAAAATTAAAATTTTTTTTTGAACTATTTTTATTTATTTTGAAAAAATTTCTGGTTGAAATATCAACTATTACATTTTTCGCTAAGATTTCAACTTTTTTGGTTGAAAATATAACTATTCTGTTGAAAACTCACGCATATTTTGTCGAAAATTCATAATTTTGTTTGAAAAAATTGATCTTCTTGATTAAAAATTAATGTTATGGTTGAGGATTTGACTATTAGTCGTTGAGTCTTGTCTTTTTTGCTAGAAAAAAATCTTGGTAGAAACTATTTTGTTAAAAATTCTTCTCTTTTGATAAATTTTTTTAACTTCTTTACTTAAAAATGGAAATAATTTGGTTCAAAATAAAAATTTTTGATTCAGGATTAATTGTTTTGTTAAAAGTTTGTTCTTTTTGGATAAGTTTACCTATTTTTTATTCAAAATTAAGTTTTTAGTTAAAAATTTCACTTCTTGGTTGAAGATTAACTTTTTTGTTGAAATTTTGATTTGGCTTATCTGTATTCTGCCAAAATCATTTTAAATTTCCTCAAGAATCTAAACAAAATTATTTTTATATAACCTTAAAAGTAAGAACAAAAATATATTCAAAGAATAAAATATTCATCCAAAATTTTGTATTTTTATTAAAAATTTTCTTTTCTTTCAGCTCGAGAAACAAAACGCGCGCATCACACGGAATTTACGTTACTGGTTTATGTAAAACCTGTCCAAAATAATTCATACCAAAACAAAATTTTTTTCATACGAAATATACTCATACCCAAAGTACATAGAATAAAAAAGTCGTAGCATACTCAAGATGCTTTCATGTTGATGAAAATCTGGAAATCTTGCACAGTGTCACATAAACTAAAATTTGTGTTTCAAATTCAAAATCGCACTTAAAATTAGGAGTGTTTTCTGAAACTTAATGATTTCAGCTGATTAGGAATTTTAAAGTGCACAATGTAAATAAATTAAAAATAGATAGTCTAAAACTGTCATAACAGTATGTATACGTGAATTTAATTTAAAAAAATTTCGAATATTTATGTATTTTACGATAGAAAAAAATGATTAACCGTTATCTACTGCTTTAACAAATTATGTAAGATTTCCTGATTTTCATGAAAATGAATGCATTTTGAGCATTCTACGACTTTTTTATTCTGTGGACTTTGATTATGAGTATGTGTATATTTTATACAAACAGGGATATCGAAAAAGTTTAGCATATGTGCATGGATGAAAGTAAGAGTGGTTGGGGGGGGGGAGGGGCAGAAATGTAATATAAAGTATTCTATGACTTTTTGTGTTTTATGTACTTCTTTTATGAATATCTTTTATAAGAGCATGGATATCTGAAAAATTAAGCATATGTGCATCTATCAGGGTAAAAGTGAGTTAGGGGGTAGTGGGTGGGGGAGGGTTATATGAATGTAGTCTTGAGTATTTTACCACTTTTTTTATTCTCTTTACTTCTTTATCAGTATTTGTTATAGGAGCGAGGATATCTAAACACAGAAAAAACTAGGGGTTCACCACAGTTGCGGCTCAAATAAAAGTTGCTTTCATTTAGAACTTGAGCTCCAATAGTTACGCGTGAAGAGCCAAAACGGTTGGTTTAGAGCGCTCTTGAAAAGAGCATGCAGGCGCATTTACAAACCAAACGCTTGCAAAGTAGGGCTGGTAAGTTAGGGATCGATTTACGGTTATCGACCAATGACTTGGTACGAAAAGGTTATTAATTAAACAAAATGTTGAAGTGTAAAAAGCGAAAAATAGGTTCTTTGTTACTATATACACTTCCTAGAACAATATCTAACAAGAAAATTTCCGGGTGGTCGTCAATCGAATTAACATGTTTTAAAACCCACCGTGAGGTACTCTAAAGTCATTGGCATTAGCATTGGACTGAAAAATGTGCCTTGCGTGCACCTACACAATGGAAGAATAGAATTTACATCATCGCCTGACGATACGGATGTTTAACTCATAGGTGGATATAACATTCAACATCTTGGTAATGGAGAAAAGTATCCATATCTTGGAATACCGCAAGCGAAAACCCAAAATGTGCGTGTCTTAAAAACGGCCCATGAAATAAAGTATCGGCAAATTCTCAGAAAAATTTGGGATCTTAATTGTAGAAAAATATCCAGGCGATCAATAGTCTAGCCATTTCTGTACTGCTCTACACGTTTGGTGCAATAAAATGGAACGTCGATGAGTTGAAGCAACTTCACTGAAGCAAACGTACAATGATAACAATCCATCGAAGTCATCATCCTAGATCTTCCGTACCTTGCATGTACATCCCTCGAGGTAAAGAGGGTAGAGGTTTGCTGAGCTTAGAGTGTTTTCATTGAAGAATGGTTTTAGCTACAGCCTGCTCAATTCTCAATAGCACAGATTCTCTTATACGAATCGTACATCAACATGAAGTCGTCATTGCTGTGACGTTTGTATACAGTACCACAGACAGGCTCACAGTGGAGCTTGGTCTCCCATTTAATTCCAGCGACATTACATATTACCTAGCATTACTAAAACATTTGGTGCTCAACTGTCGTCTACAGGAAGCAGAACATTCACATCTACTACAAGAGAACATGCGAACAACCCCCTTGATGATCAATTCTACGGCATAACACGTAGACAAGAGCCTTTAATGGGCATGTCCAACATGTTTTTCATGTCTGCTGGATTGAGATCGGAGACTGAGGTATTTATTTTTCTTGTCAAGAATGCACATGCGGAGAATTCTCGATACCCGTGCGTCGTGCGTTCGATGACCGAAAAGGGTAGTACCCAAAAAAATTGAACTACCGTAGTTCTGTTTCCGCACCAATAAAGGTCCATCCCATAAGGACGGAACTAGAGATATTCTGGAGAATAGTTAGTGTACTTTAAGATCTGTAGACGGATATAATTTACGTGATTGAATTCTCAGCAACAGCCGATGGTATTATCACGGCAAAGGGGAAGAAAAAAGGGTGAAATATCAAGCTCTTATTTTCGAGCTAAGCAGGCTGTACAAAGGCTACAAATTCCATCTTGTAGTTCTCATGATCAGCTGCATTGGAGGTATGAAAGCGTTATTTCTTAACCAAATCAATAAAATCCTGACTTGTCAGCGTCAGCTTCAGTCCATCACGAACCAGATTCAAAAGGCTGTTTCTCTGTCATCACTTTATATGGTCCGTCAACACTGTTCCTCTTAACATTTTACAAATGTTGATAGGTCTAAAAAAGTGTCCAGGGGTGAAACATTCATATACAACGATGCCATTTGCCGCTTAAGATCATCCGCGGCTAGAGCTTACCTTCTAGAATATAAGGAACAGTAGTTAATTACTTACACGTACCGGTTATGTCGGGATTGGTTGCTTTTAGGAAACATGACCGTAGCTTCTGGAGCCTACAAGTTTTCACATAAAAGTAATCCTTCATTTCAAATGAATTACAATTTCAAATTTCCTTTTTTTATTTCCATTTAATTTTTTTCTAAACTTTAACTCGGTTGAATCCGGTTATACATAATAGCCACAGACTAAGTTAAGTGACTGATGAGATTAGGATGTTATAAGTTAATTTAATGCGATGTTTGAAACCTCCTGCGATGATGTTGTAGGTATACAATTACGAGCGACCGAGAGCATTCCTGGTGACAGTAGTCACCTCTGGATGCTTTCTTCGAGCTACCATCTGCCACACCATAGGATTTAGTTGCTTGCATCGTGATGGTCATGAAAGTTTCTTACAATTCGACAGGTGTTTAATAAAAGCGCCTTCTGAGCTATTGCCAATACCCTACTTACCCCTAAATGTTCAAGATGTTCAGTGAATCTCGCGTGCATATTGCCTGTAGCCGAAATCACAATGGGATGAATAGATTCATGATTCACATTCCTCCATATGGTTTTTATTTGATGCCTTAAATCGATATATTTGTGGACCTTGGTTGTATAAGTTGATTGCAAATTTCGGTTAAATGGACAAGCAATGTCGATGATGTAGACTCTTCTACCTTTTTTCTCGCATCACGATTTTAGAGCGATTGGCCCGTTGGTGATGTATAATGCCCGCTATATCATTATGTCTGTGCGTATATTCTCTCTTGAGACATTACGCGACAGCCATCCAGAATGTGCTCGATGAATTCGTTGGTAGCTCCACATAATCGGCACCTGTCAACCTCGTCTTTATCTAACACGTGGTTGCGATGATTCCTGGTGATAACAATCTTGTCCTGTACCGTTATTACGAATCCTTCCATCTCTGGATACAGAACTCACTTTTTTAGTTGAATATTAAAAGCCTCACTATCCACTTCATGTTGATCTAACGTTTTGGAGTGCTCGCCGTGGATAGCTTTCTGCCGCCATTGTATTTCTAATGCCTCTGTGGTTTCTGCCCTGATATTCAAGGCCCCATCTGAGGACAAATTCAGAGGCATGTAGTTAAGATACGCTTTACAGATAGTGCTGTAAAGCACAATATTTCGTTTTCTGTTAAAATAGTCTTGCAACTGTATAACTTTTGGCTTACACAGTTTGTTGACACCTTCGTCATTTCTACGCGCACGATTCTGTTTAACTTTTCAAGGTCGGTGTTAGACCATTGCCTTGATGTCATTTTCGAACTCGTTCTCTAACTTTGCTGCCCCTAATTCTCCTCTGATTAAATGCACTGTTCTGCATTAATATAGTCCGAACTCCATGTGTATATCATTTGAAAACTGCTTTATGACATCGATCACTTGCTGCACTTTCTGAGCTGAATTAGCGCACAACTACAGGTCATCCATGTACAGAAGATGGGTGACTTGATGATCATCCTTATTATTATGAATTCTCAACCCATCAGACATGCTGTTTAGAGTTTTGCTCAATGGGTTAAATGCTAAACAGAACCATAAAGCACTGAAAGAGTCTCCTTGAAATTTACCCGTCGTAATGCGTATTGATTTAGTTATCCTTGGTTGTCTATGATCAAAATACTTGATTCTTGTACCGCAGAGCCTCATCGCGTGACTTAAAAAGTCAATAATACGTAGCCAGATTTTGTAAAGTTTTAAGATTAAATAGTCATGTGGCATGGAAGGAAACGCTTGCTTGTAGTCAATGTATGCCATGTGTAAGTTCCTTTGATGCTTACGAGCCGGAGTCATGGCCACGGCGTCTATAGAATGCTGCAATGAGAATATACCCGATCTAAAATGATAGCTGTGAGACATTTATAAATTGTTGAAAGACAGGCTGTCGATCGAAATTCAGATGGATTTTGAGCGCCCGGTTTCTTAGGTAACATATAGGTAGTATCCTGGAGTATAAGACCTAAAATCAGATGTGGATGTTCAATGCTCTTCCGAAAACACCTTGCCAACGCTTGATGTACAATCTTCAGGTACTTGTACCAGAAGTTGTGCATCATGTCCGGATCTGGAGGTTTCCAGTTACTTGCCCTTTTCAAGACCGCTGAAACATCTATAGCTCTGATGTTTGTCAGCTGCATTTCAGGGCTATTGCTTGCCCTTTCTTTCTCCAGCTTGAAACACACCGTTTCCAAATTACATCTGTTCATCTTTCCCCACACACCTGACCAGTAGTTAGTCATATCTTCTAATTGAAGGACTTCGGTGCATTACTGGTAATTTTTCTGTACACTCAGTTCACGACAGAACCTTCTTTTAAGTGTCTAAAACTTTCGATTTTGTTGCTTTCATGCACCCTTTTTTTCTTGAACCAACGCAGTCTGGCAGTAAGAACATCACGTTCCTGCCTTTTGGAGTCCATAATCTCATCCAATATTGATGGTGTTAATGTCTCGAAGTGCCGAGGGTGGATGATTTTAGTAACATGGTTTATCAGCTTTCTGGTTGTATTTCCTTTTATTATATTTATTTATATGTCTCTGGGACAAAATCTGCCTTTGCAGGCCTACCCAGTGGGCACACAAGTTAAAGAACATTATCAGAGCGGCTCGAAAACATCCTAAGTCAGTCCAAATAACGTCCCATAAACATACAATGTTCCAGAGACGTTTTAAAAACGTATTTCGAACATGAAACGTGTTTAGGACGTTTTAGGGTAGTTCTGCGGCCTAACGTTCTAACGGTTGTCACAGATGCACCATATACAAGAGTTTGCACCAGTAACGCAGTTTGTGTTGCGTTCAAATACCTTAGTAAAATTTTGCTGTTGAGGTGTTCTATTAGTGCACACAGATCATTTTTTATGTTCATTTCTGGCAGAGAATTCCTTAGTGTTGGTTTTTCTGCGATTTCTATATCCTCATGATCGTTATTAATATCCGGATGTGGTTCTAATGGAGCAAGGAGATGATGTTCATTGTCCCTAACGCCTATGCCTTCAGTTTCAATTAAGTCTTCGTTGTTCACATCTTCCAAGGGGAGTTCCATTTTGATAGCAGCGATTTCAACAGCCAAAAGCAATCCGTTTACATATATTGAGCGTTTTTGATCTGCCAGATTCTGCTCATTTATTTGTGTGGCTAGCTCTGTCAATTCAGGTAAGAAGAGTCTATGACGATCTCCCCTCACACTTTGCCCACATTTCTATGCCAAAAAATAAAGGCGCATAACATCTCTGTTCATATGGTATGTCCATTTTCTTCGCTTTTTGGGTTGCTTAACCTCTGCTGTGCTGTGTTGTGGTGGAGTTGGAGCATCAACAGGTTGAGGAAGAACATAAATTGCCCCTGCTTGACCACATGACGCTACTTCCTCTAACTGATGTTCATTGCCGTCGATTTTCCCCGCCTGCATTGCTGCATTGCTCACGCACCAATTCATCTTTCATTGTGGTATTTCACTTGATGTTCTCCCACGGTATTTCTGTCAAAATGGTTGGCTGCAAATATCTAACGCTAGCCAAAGCATCCTCAGCAGGTACAGTTGATGCTCCACTGCTTACCGTTTTGCCTGACCATCTCGCAGTTAACCACCATTTCAAGATCTTTAATATACTCTCCATTCTTATTTATGGGTCTTGGCGTTCTTCTTAGTCCCTCTCTTCTACGTTAGCTTCCTATCTCACATAAGAAACCATGTTAGTAGCAGTGCTATCGCTAATATAGTTGTCAAAGTCATGAGAGGATAGTTCAAGCCTTACCGCGACATCAACGACACCATTAAGCCATTTCCATTTCGGAGTAGGGTTGACTTACTCGGTGGGGAAGGGAGCAATGTGAAGAGGAGGATTTGTAGGTTTATTGGGAATTCTACTGCTATCTATTTATATAACAGGTTCGTTCTGCAACACTGCTCCGTCCCAGATTTCTGATCAAACTCTGCAGCAATCACCCAAAGTGGGGAGCCTCGCCAAGGTGCCATCTGAGTTTACCCCCTTGGGTGCCTTAGTATCCAAGGTCTTTTGTTACAGGCGTCATTCACTTGACTGACACTTTTTTTATTAACTATTCGTCGCCATAATTTTCTGTCCTGACATACTTCTTTAGCTTCCTTTCGTCCATGCATTTTTTCATGCAAACTCGTGTTTCTGTGGCTTCTTATGTCTCTTAAAAGTAGAGCCTCATTCACACGTTCTAACCATTCTTTCCGCGGTCTGCCACTGGGCTCGCTGCCATTTACTTTACCTTGATATACTTGTTTCGTTTGTATTTCATCTGGCATTCTCTCAACATGCCCGAAACATCTTAACCGATTTCTTTCCCATGTGTCTACTAGTGTTTCGTCTGCACCTCATTCCTTGAGAATTATCTCGTTGCTCACTCTGTCCATCAAAGTTTTCCCGCATATTATGCGCAGGAATCTAATGCCAATCGCGTTAATTTTATTCTTATCCTTTTCTAAGTAGGCCCTGGTCTCGCCACCATGCAGCACAGTCTGCATAAATATAGAGTTATGTATTGCCCTTTTAGCTTAAATTGATAAATTTTTACTTCTGATAATGGGCCCTACTCTACCGAAAACCTTCTTCCTCTCGTTTATGTGCTTCTCTAACTTTTCATATATCTTCCCGTCCCTAGATATTTGTTCCCAGATACTTGTTAATGAATAATATAAATAGCCATGATGACAAAATGCAACCTTGTCTAGCACATTGCATAATATCAGAGCAGTCACTCAGTTTACCATTTACCCTTACACTCGCTTTGTTACCCGTCTGTATTGTTTTTATAGCTTTCAGGAGCAATAAATTTACTCCGTACTCTTTCAGGACTTCCCAAAGTATACTTCAGTATACCTTGTCAAAAACTTTCTGGGACAACAAATGCACAGAGAACTTTTTTCCTACTTTTAATTTTTTTCTATGATCTGCGTTAAGGTAAATTTTTGATCCGTACATGAGCTTTCTGGCATAAACCCACTTTGGACTTCTTGAATCTTTTCATCTGATATTTGTATTACCACACTAATAAGTATGTTTGAGTATGTTTTACTTACGGTACTTAATAAGATGATCACTTTGCAATTATTGCAGTTGCTTTTTTCTCCTTTTCTTTTTTATATTGATAGGATAATCGCTTGTTTCCAATCGTCTGGGGCTTCTCCCATCTTGATTCATGAATTTATCAATTCGCACAGTCTATGTGGTATGTACTCGTCACCGTGTTTAAGCATTTTAGTGTTAATACTGTCTAAACCGGCATCTTTACTGTTTTTAAAATCTGTATTATATCTCAACCTCAGTGACACAAACTTTCTTGAGTTTTTTAATGCATCGTGTTTCACATCGCAGTTGTGGTGCCGTATAGCTTCATCTCCCACTAATTGCCAAAATAGTCTCTCAAAGCCTCTTTTATCTCGGCTTTACCTGATATAGCATTTCAACTTTACTACTTCTCATGCAGACAATCTCTGTAATTTTACTTCCCTTCATACTTTTAAAAAGCAGTTTTTTGCTTCCCTCAAAATCGTTTTGTATTTTCTCCTCTTCTTCTATTTTCATTTTCTATTTACTTTCCTTGACTAGTCGTTTGAGAATCCTTTTTTTGTGTCTGCAATCATGTTTACGTCTATTTCTCCCTACATCGCTAAGACCTGTCATGTTCAGAGTTCTCTCGTACGCTTTTTTCTTTTCTTTTTGGACTGTCTGAAATTTTATCATTCCACTACCCATCACCAGAAATTCTTCCTAGAAACGCAGTGCCATACATTTGGATCTCGCATCTAACAATGATATCTCGAAACATAGTCCATGCGCCCTCTATATCTCTGTTGCTTATAAGTGCTTCCTAAGATGCCCTACCTATGTTTTTGTTTTTTTTTGTTCTGAAAATCTATTTACTCTTCCGGCTTCTGTAAGTTCGCAATTTTGATTCGCGTTTGTTTCGCTTTCTTGGTTCTCTTTTTTCTTAATTCTTAATATTATAGAATCAAAGAAATTCTTGTAATATGTTAAATAATGCAACATATTGTAACCCTCGAGTTACAAGGGGTTGCCTGAAAGTAGGCAAAATTGTATCTTCTGTGTGATCCTTCTGAAAAGCAGCATCCCACAGGAGAAACTCTATAGCGCAAACTGCATTCACTCCCTCTTCGACGACGTTGCGTAACATCGAGAAGGAAGAGCTGGAGTGAGACTATAAAAAGGGCAACTCTACCAGAAAACGGGATTCTAAATCCTGTGGCTGAAAAGCACAGGTCGGGGAAGAGAATCAGTAGGAGAAGCCCAGAGCTTAAAAACCTCTGGAACTTGTCCGACCGTTCGATTCTTGAAAGAATAAATTTCCAAGTTATTGGAAATTTATTCGGATAAGTTCTCTCCACAAAAGCCCAGTGGATAGTATCCATTGAAGCTGTTGATCAAAGAGGCTTATTTCAAAACGACCTTTGCGCATCAGATCAGTAAGATCTTAGAATTTTATTTTAAGTGTCTCCAAGTTTCGAGCCTCCGCGAATTCTATAGGGCAAAAGTCCCCCTTTTCGGACGTAAAAGATTAAAGATTTTATTTTCAAGGGCAGAAGCCTCAAATATACTATTCATTTTTGATTCATAAATCTGACCTTTGCCGTTCTCGAGAGCCTACAGGACTAACACCTGTAAATCTGTCAATAAGAATCAGAGGCCAAGATCTTTATGAGCTGTCGATCACTCCCCGATCTGTGTGTAAGAGATTTAGAGACGTAAAACCCTCTATACCCTGTTACACTCTTCGCTTCCGCCATCCAGCTGAGGCGCCTTGACAATAGCGTGAGGCAATTAGACCGAGCGGCGTAAGACCCTCGCAGCGTAAACGCGTAACCCAGGTAGCTTTGCGTGCACCTAGGGATTAGTGCCTGAACAACAGGCCATATAAAAATAAAAGAATAATAATCATTATTTGTATTGTAACTAAAATAACGACCCTTTTGAGCACGCGTTGTGCGAGCTTTTACCTCTTTTGCGTAAGAGGATTACGATTTCGGTCCACTGACCCACATTAACGAAAATTAGCAGATGATTTACGTGCCCAGATTCCTGACTGTTAAAGAAAAAGGTCAACGACCCTAGGTATTTGGTTACGACAATATAAGTAAGCTCACGAAACGCTATAAAGCTCAGGATATTGCGATTAGAAACTAGATTCTTTATCTTGGTTAGAGATAAATAGTATTACTTACGAGACATACTCTATTTTATCGTTTTATTATTAAAGATAGGGACTAGAAAAATAACTGTATCATTTTAGGTTAGAGCAGGTTTTATTAGAATAAACTATTATTTTGTGAAGAGAATCTTATTCTTTCTCCGGAAGAAGCCCTTTTTATTTCTTATGATTATACCTAGAATTAAGCCGGTTATTAAATTAACCCTTTAAAACAACGCCCAGAAAGTCGGCGGTTGCAATATATTATTTACTTAGAATTGATGGGCATGCAGCCTACCTACGCTAAAAAAAGTGTAGTGTAGAGGCATAATATGTCTCTCTCGGATGAAGGCAGTGGTTCAGTTGGGAGTGGCAATGGAACTGAACTTAGTCGAAGGCCAGGAAATGGCAACGGGCAAGCGTGAGAACATCGTCTTAAATTTTCGGACCAACTCAGGCGAGACATCCTTACCTGCTAGAAAGGCACCTTACCTAAACCAATATCATTTTTACGCATAGTTCGATATGTAGCTCTTTATTAGAAATAACAAGAGCAACATCCTCAAGCGAACATAACACCCATTCCAGCGAGACCACCTTTGCAATTAGCCGATAATGCCAACATGAGAACTAGGAGATCAAAAATCCGCCAAAACGTGTTTATCAGGATGAACAAATTACCTGAAGCTAATATTACTCTCCGCCACTAAGCTCCGTGCAGAATCCGGAATCTGAACTGTATTAATGATACTATAGTACTCTTCAGTAAGACTCGCGAGCGTTTTGCACTGCTTCAGTTCCAAATTCCAACGTTCAATGTGATCGTTAAAGCCGAAGCAGCTTTAACAAAAGAAAACACATAATCGCCAAATTACATCTGTGGATGCTTTGACCTTTAATTTTAAAATGTCTGTACACAAATATAGGGAAAATACAAAGTCTGAGAACGTAGTGTGAGATAAATTTATTATCGAGCGCGAAGCGCGAGCACCAGCTGTCACGCGCCTTAAACAAGCCGCGCGCGCGGCGCGCGATTTGTCTGTGCCCACGCGACTGGCCGATTTTTCTTCTCATTTTTTCGTAAACCGAAATTTTTCCATTTAAAACTCCATGTTGATTTCAAAAGCCTGGGAGCTCGGATTAATGTTGACGGAATTGGTAACGAGTTATTTTTCTGGAATTATTGCTTCTTACATTACCATTATTTGAAATAATTTAAAGCAAAGTTTCATTCATTTTTAAGGAATATAATAATTTTTTCTTACTTGTTTGACATTTTTTATTATAAATAAATTATGTATTATATAATGGCGATAAGATAAAACTCAACTAAGAGACCTCTAAAGCATATAAGGATTTCGATTTTTGTGACTTCAAAAATTTGTTGACTACAATGGTGTAACAAGGCATTATATGTGTTCAGATTCGAAAATATCGTTTTTTGGCTTATAAAATAGATCACTCTACTGTTTATCAAAACACTCTGCCATTGTACGGTAAACCCCCCCCCCCCAAAAAAAAAATAATTTTGAATAATGGAAACAGGAAGTGAATGTATTCGTTCTTTTCGAAGATATTGTTATCGGCAATTATAATATTATCAAAATTAAAAAGCATCAAATTAATTTATATTATTGTTCAAAATCGAAGTCTAGTATTTGGTCCTAGACAAAATGTTAAGATGTGAATATGACAATTTACTCTTTTGATACCACTACAATAACTGTTTAAAAAAATATAAACTACAAACAGGGCATAGACTCTAGTCGTCCTGAATGTTCGGGACTACTAGCCAATCTTGTACAAAATATTTGTCTATACATCTCGAAATTCGCGACGAGACTCTCCGTTATATTTTTCGTTTTGCAACTGATTTATTTATTTTAATCTCATTACACCAGAAACTTGTAAGACCGGTCTTCGTTATTTCGGTCTCAGCGTGTACACACTCACACTTGGGATATCAGTGCCTTCGTGGGCTGATCCCTTTTCAACGCCTTACTGCTTGTCGGTACTACATTAAATCGGCGGTACGGCGCCGCATTGTATACCTGCTTTATACCTGCGTCGACTGTTTGTTAGTTCGTACAGAGCCCCGAGTTGTACGATCTTACAAGTTTCTGGTGTATTTATATTGTAATTTTGTATGATGTAAGTATACATTTAATTTTTTGTTTTTTAACTATTAAAATTTGTTTAGTAATGTGGATGCTTTTATAGGTCAATAAAATATCTTTTTAATGTAAAGATGCGTTTATTTTTATAGAGCCCGTTGTTTTAAAAATACTTCTCTCTTTTATATAAATCAAGGGCTTGGTTCTTTGAATCTTTTAATATTTTTCAACTTAAAATATTTTTCAACTTTACAATAAATATTTGGGAAAACTTAGTGTACGCTTTTTTGAACAAAGGAATATTTTATTGATTTAAAATCACATTTCACTATATCTACTACATCATTTTTTTAACACAAATCTTATTACGGATCTCTCATTCCTTTCAACCAATGACAACGCTTCTTCGCTCAGTTAATATTTTACGGACTGACATAATTATGATTTTGAAACAATAAATTTCATACTTTTTTTTTTAGATAAAACGATTTCTTTTCATTACATTTCTTTTAATCATGTAAATTTTTTTGATTTAGCATTTTTTCGCAGTGAGCCATTTAGTAATTTTTTAGATAAAAGTTTAAATATTAAAATTTTTTAAAAATTAATATTTATTACTGCAGAGTTTTAGCTTTTGTACTAATAAATCTTTTATAATTATTCATTTAGATAAAATGCATGCAATTTTTGGAAATTTTCAAATGCCTCTCCAGTAATGTCATTGAAAGCTCAGGTGATTCTTTTTTGTTTTAAGCGATTGTGAGGCCATGAGCTGTGACTGTAGTAGTGAAATTTTTTTTAAACTATGTATTTACATAGTTTTTATCCGCTTTCTGATAACACGTGACCTTGGGTTTTTTTCGTTTGTACAATGTCAAATATCGAAAGTAGGTGGTTGCGTAAAAATAAGACGTAACTCATTTTTATGAAGTTCACATAAATTATAGTGTTCAAAATAAAATTTCTAAATGATGTTTGCTTTGCATAATGCCAAACTTTGAGTAGCATTTTCAAGGAAACCATTAACATTGTATGATTTTAACAATAATTTGTTTTCTTATCAATTTTTTTATTGTAATCATTGACGTAAATTTCCTTTTATTTACTTATCTGCCAAGTTACTATGTAGTTAGTCATCACGTACATGAGACCATAAATATGACTGTCCAATAATTTGCAATGTTTTTTATAGAGGCAGCTTTTTAGAATTCGTCAGCCGGCTTTGTAAGCCATATGTCAATAAGCACATATGAAGAATGTTTTTCATCTCGTTTTTAGGACCATTAACGCAAATCTTGCAAACTTTAGTGGCCAAACTGGGATACGGAATGTGGATCTGTTTATCCCACGAGGTCTATTTATAAAAAAGCAGGCTTAATAGGCACTGTGATTTGGTATAAAAGGACAACTTTACACGTTGGCAGGATATACTTTTTGTTCGTTACAGCGATAAACTACATAATTTAATATTATCAATTTTAAAAAGAACAATAATCGTTCCACGTCGAACACAGAAACGATAAATACTTGGAAAATGATTGCTTTTGAAAGCATTCTCGAATTTAAATTTGTTGGCTGTTTAGGAAAGTTTTAGTGAAAATAGATGCAACAAACTACTGCATAAGATTTACATTAATTATATAATACTAAATTTTTATGAAAGCTTATGCGTAGTTCGAGTGTAATATCGAGACTTAGTTATAATTTGAATATATTGATAAAAAACATACTAAATGTTACATTTAATGATTAAAACTATTTATTTTTAGTACTTTATAGTACCAACTAGGGAATTTCAATTATTTAGAACCAGATAAAAAGGCAGTGAATGGGTGTTACGGTTACTGGGATTAAGATCAGGATTACTGTAAGATTTACCTTATTGTAATTTTTCATTTAAAAAAAATAAAATAAACGTCAGAATTCGAACTTCGGGTTCAGCTCGAATCACCACCGATCCGTTCGAAGTTCGGGTTTCGTATTTTTCCTTTGTCCTGACCTTACAAATAATGAAAGGCGATCTAGAACAAAACCTTTAACATCATATGTGTAATTTATTTTGTAAGAATTTCCAGTGGCAAAAAAGTTTTTTTCAGAAAAACATAACTTACCTCTTTATGATCTGCCACCCTTCAATTAAAATTTCTTCTTATTTTACACATAGTACATGTAGGCAAAAATGATGAAGATGTACAGAAAAAATTGGATGAGTTATCACATTCGAATTATCAGTCTCAATTGAACGATTTCCTAAACAAAAAAGGGAGAAAAATTGAGATAAGTTGATGAAGATAATTGTAAATTTCTTGAAATAATTTGTGATTGAAAGAACTGCAATTTATATAGTAAAAGAATGACTGAAGTGGAAACTGCTTTTCTTATTTTCACATTTTTGAAAAAAACAAATCGATTTACTTTAATTTTTTATTTTCCTTTATAAGAAATATATTCGAAATTATTTATTTTCTGCACAGGTATGAAAAATGAACTTTTTGACGTATTTCGTCAGTTCGTTAAGACGCGTTTTATACAGATATAATCTAATCTCAAGACTTCCCTAAAAATAATTTATAGGGCAACTTTCATGCGGATTTTGAAATACGCTTCAAAACTGCCTTGTAACGTCTTTTTCGATTGTTGCACACTTTGAACTCCGTGTCAAAACTGTGGCACAAAGTCTTCTTAGAGCAGGAGTGAAGCTAATCATATAAAGTACCAACTTCCTAAATCTACAAAAGAAACGACAAAAAGTGAATTTCGATACCAGTGGGCGAGGGTGATTTTCTTCCATGAGCCTTCGGCCAGCCGAAGACGGAAAATTTTTTAAATTAAATTTTGTTGTAATTCTACAAAGTAAAGAGTCCAAAAAAATTTCAATGTTGAAAAATGTTATTAAAAATACATACATGTGAAAATCTAGAGCACATATTACTTCGGTAATAAAATCGTGAAGGTCTTTGCAAAATTTTTCGTCTACGATTATTTTGGGTTTTGAACCTTTATTGATAATTGTCCAGGAACTAATTATAAGGCTATTATTATTAAAAATATCAACAAATTTACTTACAATTTTCTCTCTTTGTCACTCAGGCTCTTTCGAAAGCTGCAAAACACGCGAAAAAATACTGTAGGTTGTGATCTGGCTTTTGATAAATTCAGCCAAGAAATTTATATCACTTTCGTAAATGAGTGTTCCGATTTTGTTCAAGCAGCCAAAACGAAAAATAACTATCAGGTAAATACAAAATATAATTTTTCTTACACATTTTAAGCATTTATTTAATGTAAAACCAAAACGAAGTCCGCATACACTCAGGGAAAAAATTGAGTTGATTTAACAAAACATTATGTTCAAACTACTTTGTTTGTTCAAACTAAAAATTTTGGTCATCGCAAATAAACCTTTGGTTATTTTTAAAAAACACAACGAATTAATTTGGTTAATTTAAAGTAATGAGTTATTTGAGCATGTTTAGTTGATTCAACCAAATAAATGTGTTGAGCGGAATATATTATTTATTAGAATATGATTTGGTTACACTAACGAAATATTTTGGTGGATTAGACCAAATACTTCCATTAACTACACTAAACATACCGAAACAGATGACGTCAGGCCACGCCGCGCCGGTGGCTAATTTGCGTTTCGAAAAGTTCCTCGCCGAGTGTCGTGTCGCGAATCAATG
>JAAAKG020135706.1:0-13440 GCA_010014905.2 Druon quercuslanigerum | reverse complement strand
TATTCTATTTTATCCTATTTTATTCTATATTATCCTATTTTATTCTATTTTATTCTATTTTATTCCATTTTATTCTATTTTATTCTATTTTATTCTATTTTATTCTATTTTATTCTATTTTATTCTATTTTATTTTATTTTATTTTATTTTATTTTATTCTATTTTATTCTATTTTATTCTATTTTTTTCTATCTTATTTTATTTTATTTTATTCTATCTTATTTATTTTATTTATTTGGCTGAAAATGTGCTTGTTTTTTATATAAAACTGTTTTTTGTCACATAACATGTAACTTCTCCATATATGGTTGAATACAGAAATTTTTTATTTAATATCGGAATTTTTTATGGAAAACTAATCTTTTTAGTTAAAATCTCCTGCTTTTTGGTTAAAAATGCTACTTTTTAGTTAAAAATTACATTTTTTTAATTCAAATTTTTTGATTGAAAATTCAATTGTTATACTGAAAAGTTTTCTTTTATAGCGTCGAACTTCTTCTTTAAAATTTTTTTTTTTTAAGATTCATAAACCTAGTTCAAAAGGCAGATCTTTAATTGAAAATTCCTGTATTTTTTTTTTAAAATTCCTCTTTTCGGTAAAAAATTTTTGTTTTTTGTTAAAAATGCAGCTTGATAGGTTCAAATGTTAACTTTTCGGTTGAATAATTTTATTCTGTTTTTTCATTATTATTGTATTAAAAGTGATCAAACTTTGGTAAAACTTTAATAAAAAAATTATTTATCAAAAAAACTTACTTTGGTAAACTTTGGTACTTTTTGGTACTTTTTGTCTATTTTACATTTTAATTGAGTGTAAAGCAAGCATTTGTTATTTTCTTTTTTAATTTTGAAGACAAAAACTTTTATATTTAACATTTTATTGGAATTGGAAGGGAATTTCACCGAAGATTTTTTCTAGTTGGAATAGGTCATTTTCGTTTTTAGTATTTTTCTGTAGTTGAGGGCACTTTATAATTGCAACTTTTCTGACTTGGAAGAGAGCAATTTTTTATTTTTAAAGTTTTTCTCTTTTCAGATTGCATACAATTTATTTATGCGCAGTTCCTATTGCTATAAACAATTTTTTGAAACATTAGCACAGGATACATAAAAAATTAATTTGCCGGGATTTGAACCCAGGATGCAAATTTATCAGTCGGTTTCTCTATCAACTGGACTAAACTTCTCCGATGTTTGTTATACTCTCAAAAGCTGATTTTTTGTGCTTGTGCAGTTCTAGGATCATAATTCAGTAGTTTAATATTTCGTTTTACCTTACAAGCGAGAAAAAGTAAAAAAAAATCATATATTATCATCCAAATTATTATTAAATTTTTTAAAATGAGGAAGCTCATATATCTCGCAGGCTTAAGATATTCACAGCCCAATACGTCGAAGGAATTTTTGTTCAAAATTAAATTTCTTTTTTTTTAGTCTGCACTAGGATATTCCGGTACTTATTATCCATCGTGGATAAATTTTTTGTAATCGACTATCTTTAAAAGCGTGGTTTTAACCCCTGCATCAATGGGTTTGGTTACAATCAATTCCCTGATGGAGAAACTACGGTTCAAAGTTGGATCCAAACCACCAGAACTTCGATAAAAGTACATGGAAAAATGTCCACAAGTACCGGTTCAAGGATCGAACCCCGGAACTCTGGAGTGAATTTTGAGTGCCTAACTGCCTCAGCCTCTTCAGCTCATCCTCCACCTCCTCTTTATAATAATATAATATTACTGTTTTATTATTATTGTTCGTTATTATTTTTCATCATAATGTCAAAAAGATTGAACTTTTTTAACAAGCGGTTTTCACTAGAAATATCGATAAACGTTTCAAACCAAATTAAAAATTTTCGAACAGTTTTAGGTTATGTTATCATTTTTCACCCGATATCCGTTATTTCACGATCGTCTGACACGTTAAGTCACTTTCCACTAGATGTACCTTGGGTGCGACGCGCGCTTTCGAAATTCCAACGAACAATGAGCTTTATGGCAACCAACCCTGTTCGATGCAGACCCTCGGATGCGTTTGCACGCTTCAGTGAAAGCTCGTATCGCCATTGTGCGTACCGTCAGTCGCTCCGTCGCAAGTCCATAAAACTGCTCTCTCAGCTTTCTCTTCATTGCTATAAAAAATTAGAGTCTACATTAAACTAAAAAAAAAATCAAAAATCTAAGAAGATTTATACAGTGAAAGGTTCTATCCCTCTCAGATATTTCTGCAGGAATTTTTAGGGACGCGTCATTAAAGCTTAATGCATGTTTCGGAAAATACTGTTACAATTTATTAATTCTTAATTAATGTAACTAAAAATAGTTTCACTACAAATTTTATGGTTAAGAAAAATATATACTGCTTTATGTTAAAATTCATAAATCAACGAAAGGACTCAAAATTAGATTTGGGCAGTTGTTAGTCATTTGAGGTCCTGATGTACCTTTCTTGGACTTTTTTATAAGGAAAACCTTGAGATAATTCAGTAGTGACAAAAATTGGTTCACCGCATCTTCTTAAATGAAAAAAATCTTTTGCAGTGCATTGCCGCCCATGACCACAACGATCACTGTCTGCTTCGAAAGGGATCCAAAAGCGAAGAGTGCGCAGCTGCTGACTGCGCACTTATTTCGATCACGATAAATTATGTTTCTGTTACCATTGAGGAGTTTTGGAAAAGTTGCTTAAAATTTGCTGAATTTCGATTTCAACAACCCAATTTCGTGAATTTTAGTTACTTTAATATCCCTAAAATGTCTATATTTCCCAAACATTCCTAACAGTATAAATTACTTTTTAATCTTTTCGTGTTTTGCCCCTAGATGGCCTCTCGCCTCCATCCTCGCAAGGGATATTAAATTAAAATAAAATAAAGCGGATTTTCCTGACTCTAAGTGATATTTTACTGCTTTTGTCTAGAGAATTTTTTCGGCACGGTACTTTTGTGTTTCTCGCAGTTAACGATCCTTGCGAGCTTTCGTCTTTGAACCGTGATCGGGTTAATTTCACTCCGCTGCCTCTTGAAGTCTTAACGGCCTCTGAAACGATTTTCGTTGTGCTCTAAGAACTCTAGGATGCAGTCTTACACAACGTTGTGAAAAACATTTTCTAGAGTCGGAGAAGCTATTAAGAACTGATGCCTTAAAATTTCTTTTTTTAAATTTACGTTGCTATAAACCATGCAGGTTGAAACGCTATTTAAAGAAGCAATTTTTGTTGTTGGGAACCTCATTTGTTTTATGTTACATTTAATGTTGTTTTATAGCTCTAAGTTTGAAATTTTGAGAACTAAGTTTATAAATAATCCCCATTGATAAAAAAAGTCATAGAAAACCTTATGGAAGTTGAGAAAGATTTATGTTTTTTAATATTCCAGCTCTGTATGAATAAAAAATCTGGAATCATCTAATAAATTATTGAAAATATTTCAAAAGGAAATAAAGTTTTTGAAACTTTTAGGCTATGTTAACTTTTTTCAGCAGAAGTAAGCATTTTTATGCAAATATCTGCAGGATTTTCAATTTTTAATAATTTTAGATTTTTTTAACGTTTTAAACTGAAAATTTTTAATAATTTACGTTTTTTGATTTTGTTATGTTTTTTAACAGAAATTTACATTTTTCAACAGAACTCATTAGGTCTTGGAGGTTTATAACTTTTGAACAATTTTAGATTTCGTTAGCGTTTTACATACAAAAATTTATTTTTCAATAAAAATCATTGTAGCTTATCATTATATTTTCAACAGAAATCATTAGATTTTGAAGAAGACTTTTTTTTGTCGAAAATTATTAGTATTAAAAAAATCATTAAATAAAAATTTCAAACAAAAATCATTATGATTTGATCCAAATTCAGAATCTTTTACCAATTTTAGAATATTTTAGTTTTTTCTAAAATTGTTACTTGAATAAAAAAATTATGTATAAAAAAAGATTAAATACTTTTTAATAGTTTCGGTTATGCTGTTATTTCACACCGAAGATCAGTTTTATAAATGTATTAAAGAAGATTTACAATTTTTTAATAATTCTATGTTGTTTTTTCTTCTCAAATCGCAATTGTTAATAAAAATCACTAGATTTAAAAAACATTTAAAATATTTGAACAGTAATAGGGTATATTAGCCGTTTTTTTTCATCGAAAACATTATTTTAAACAAAAATTATCCAACTTTTTTAACAAAAATATAAATTTTCAAACAAAAAGAATTATTTTCTACCAAAAAAGGCGAATTCTTCGAATTCAACTTTGAATCGTATCGATGAATTTTTAATTTAGAAAATTGATTTTCTACTAAAAACACGCTTTTCGATAAAAAAAACAATAAATTTTTAACGGAATAGTAGAATATTTAACATACAAAATTAATTTCTAACAAAAAAAGTAATTTTTTGGAAAACAGTTAAATTTCCTTCTGAATAGTTAAATTTTCGAGCCAACAAAATGAGTTTTCTACAAAACGTTATAATTGCAACCTGAAAATATAACCCACCATTTAAGTTTTCAGTCAACTTGTTATATTTTCATTAAGAAAATTAATGTTTTGCACAAAAAAAGAGTCTAAAATCCAAAAATACAATTTTAAAAGAAAAACGTAATAGTTAACATTTTAACCAAAAAACACTTTTATTTTAAAGCAAAAATATATTCATGTTTAACCAAGCGGTTGTATTTTTAATCAACTAAATTTATTTTCCATAACAACAACAAAATTGGAACAAGAAACATAAATTATTCACCAAATAGAGGAATTTTCTGCAGAGACGATTACGATTTAACCAAAAAGACGAATTTTCAACCAAATGCATAAATCTCCAAACAAATAGTTGAAGCTCTAACTAAAAAATATTTTAAAGAAGAATGAAATTTAAACGAGAACGATGTATTTTTAATAAAATATTAAATCTCTAACCAGAAATGAAAAAAAGCCACCTGAGTACTGTATGGAGACTAAACAAGTTGTGCAAGACCGCGTTTCACCAGAAATTTCTGAATAAGCTGCGTTGAATGATCCTTATCGTCGTGCAGGACCCAGTCTCCTCTATTCGTCAAATCAGGCGTTTCAGTTTTACTGTGTCACTTAATCGCCTCAGAACTTTTTTTGACAAAGATATTTAAACTTTCTATAAATTATACAATATTCTAAAGCCAACAACTGTACGGATGAATATTGTTGCTCATGCAAGTTTTCAATTATTTTGAAAATGATGAGAGATATTTAAAAAATTGAAAAAAATGTTGATTATAAGTAACTATTAGTATTGATATTGACAAGGATTCACAGATTTTTATATTTCCGAGACCATGACTATGTGGAGGCTGCCAAAGTTGCGTATGACCTGATTTCACCAGAAATTGCTGAATGAGCTGCGATGAATTTGCAAGTTGTGGTCGCAGTTGTGGTGATCGGCTCAGTCGCAAGTTTTTCGCAAATTCTGTTCTGATATAAGTTATGCAGTTTCCAAGGCCAAAATATTTGAAGGACTAAAACTTTCGTTAATGTAAATTTTAGCAGCAACAAATTTGGAAAAAAATGTTGTTTAATGTAAACTTCTAAAAACACTTAGAGAACAGACCTTATGTTTCATTGGAGGGCAAGGTTTGTTATCAATCAAACTTGGCTATAGAGGGTGGAAAATTTTTGCCAAGGCAGCACGTGTCAGTGGCGTAGTATAGTAAATGGCTTCTATCATGAGCGCACGCTCATGTAATTTTTTAATTATTTTGGAAATGATGAGAGATATTTAAAAAATTGAAAAAAAATGTTGCTTATAAGTAACTATTAGTCTTGATATTAATAAGAATTTACATATTTTGAGATTTCTGAGATCAGGACTATGTGGACGCTGCCAAAGTTGCGTAAGACCTGATTTCACCAGAAATTGCTGAATGAGCTGCGATGAATTTGCAAGTGAGTTGCGCAGTTGTGGTAATCGGCTCAGTCGCAAGTTCTTCGCAAATTCTGTTCTGATATAAGTTATGCAGTTTCCAAGGCCAAAATATTTGAAGGACTAAAACTTTCGTTAATGTAAATTTTAGCACCAACAAATTTGGAAAAAAAATGTTGTTTAATGTAAACTTCTAAAAACACTTAGAGAACAGACGTTATGTTTCATTGGAGGGCAAGGTTTGTTATCAATCAAACTTGGCTATAGAGGGAGGAAAATTTTTGCCAAGGCAGCACGTGTCAGTGGCGTAGTATAGTAAATGGCATCTATCATGAGCCCACGCGAGTTCTGGCGCCCGAAAGATATGGAAAGGGGCAAGGCTGGGGTGAAATAGGTCGCTGCGGCCGATAGATAACCAATTTGTCTGTTAATCTTCGCCCTCCCCAGAACTTTCTACCCTCTTTTCTCAATCAAAATTTTCTTTTTGCATCCACAAATTATTTCTCAATCGAGGAACTCTACGGGTTTGTCAATAGACTAAATGAGAATGAATCTTCATAAAAATAGAAGAATGGAAAAAAGGATGTATTTCCTCGCATTCTTTTCCTCTAAAAAGGGTTTCAGACAAAATTATTCAATCCTCCCTCAATCGACAAATTGTTAAAAATAAAATAAATTTTTGTAACTTAAACTAATTTTGTAGCCTTTTATAATGGTGTATTTTTTATATGTTTCAGGTAAGTTTTTCCTGTTATTCTACACGTCTCTTCAATTGGTAAGAATTTAAACCCAATTTTTTGCAATTGAACGAAAATTTTTTTTTTATTGGAATATTAAATTCTCATTATTGAAAATTTAGGTTTAGTTTTTGGAAAGTTCCTTAAAAAGGTACTAATTACAGCCAATGTTATTTCGTGAAAAAATTAACTTTTTCTATTTACAGTCCCTGATTCAAGTAACTTAAAGTGCCTACAAAGTTTTTTTTATGTTAGAAAAATATATGACATATTTAAAAAATTATAAAAAAATTTAAAAATTTTCAGATGCAAATGTATAACATCAAATTAATTTCAATTTTGAATCATCAAAATTAAACTCTTCTAGAAGAAGCATGTAAAATTTAATTATTTCCTATAATACACGTAAAATATTTTTTTAATATATTGCAAATATTCATAATTGAAAAATCTTGAAAATCGCTATAATTTTAAATTGCAAATATTGAAAGTTAATTAATTTAAAATTTAAAATTTTTAAAATTGTAAATATTTAATTTTAACAAATTGTTAACTTTTTTATACCTCTTCAAAGTTGAACATTTATAAATTGTACAAATTTGAAGTGCAAATCTAAAAATTTTAATAACTTTCATTCTAGATAATCTACAAGTTAAAATTATGCAAGTTTTAAGTTTTACAATTAAAAATGATAAAATTTTGAATCTTTTCTTTTAAAATTTAATCTTTTTGGAAAATTTGCAATTAAAAACTGTCAGTTGTAAATACAGAATATTGAAACATTTTAAATTCAAAATAGGGAAAATAAAATAACTGAAGATTTTTGATAAACTTAACTACTTTCAAATTTTAATCTTCAAAATCTAATAAGTTCTTATTCTGCATTTTAAAAATTTAAGAATTTGCAATTGTAACTCTTTAA
This sequence comes from Druon quercuslanigerum, assembly GCA_010014905.2. NCBI lineage: Eukaryota > Metazoa > Arthropoda > Insecta > Hymenoptera > Cynipidae > Druon > Druon quercuslanigerum. The sequence goes on along the minus strand of JAAAKG020135706.1, from coordinate 5,886 downwards.
AATTGCAGAACTTGAACTTGTATACCTCTAAAAACTTGCCTTTTGATTTCAGAAATTTTCAAAATTAAGAAATTTTTATTTGTACCCCTCAAAAATTCAAAATTTTACAATTCGAAATCGTGAAAATTGAAAAATGTTATAAATTAAATACCTCTAGAACCTAATTAAATTAATTAAAATAAATAAAACAAATAAAGTAAATGAAGTAAATAAAGTAAATAAAGTAAATAAAGTAACTAAAGTAAATAAAGTAACTGAAGTAAGTAAGGTAAATAAAGTAAATAAAGTAAATAAAATAAATAAATAAAATAAATTTCTTCGAAATTGTAGAACATAAAAATGTAAACCTCTGAAATTAAAAAGTTTTTAATTTTAACAACTTAAAATTTAAAAAGCTAAATTTATGAAATATTATTTATGCTTCGTTAAGCTAGAAATTTTTTTTAATTTTTGACTAAGAATTATGCAAGTTTTAAGCTTTGCAATTAAGAAAACTGTTATTTTTATGATTTAAACTCAAAATTGTTTGTATTTTTGAGATTTAGTATTTAAAATCTGGCTTTTCATTAAAAAAATCTAAATTTAAAAATATAAGAATTTTTAATACAATTAAATCACAATTAAATTTAAATAATAATCATTAAACAATTTATATTTTAAATCTTCAGGATTGTAGTATTCCATCAAAATTTTACAATTTAAATATATTTAAAATATAAATCTTGCAGAGCTTTAAATGTTATTTTTTGTTAATTCAACATTTAAAAATTTTTATAATTATTTACGATTTTAAATTTCTCTAATTTTGATTATTTACATTAGAAGTTTCCTAAATTTGGGATATTGAGTATCAAAAACGTTACTTTGGCATTTTATAATGATAACAATTTAAGAAATCTTATTTATGAATATTTAAAATTAAGAAGTTCACAGATTGTGAATCCTAAAAATTGAAAAATATAAATGTGTTTCATAATTTTACAATTGAATTTAAATCTTTAAAATGAAAGAACTTTTTATTTGGACAATTAATACTTTAAAATTGATTTTAATTTCCAATATCATTAAAATTTAAGAATTTCAATTTTTTACGTCTTTAAAATTAAAGGTTTTCTAATTGTTATTCTTTAAAATTGCAGAAATTTGATCAAAAAATGTTTAAGAATGGAGATTTCTTAGTTTTGAATATTTGCAATTAAAAATTATATCAATTTAAATTTTTTTCATTAAAAAAATGTAATTTTGATATTTTGCATTTTAATTTAGATTTGAAACTTTACCATTTACTTTGCAATCATTAAATCTTAAGAGTTTGTATTTATATATATATATATTTGAAATTCAAAAATTTTGAATCAAAAATCTTCAAAATTCAACTACTCAATAAAAAAATTCATAAAAATTCATTTAAAATGGTACTCAATAAAACGAAATTAAAATTAAAAGAATGAAACTACTTCAAAAAAATTTTCAGAATTTGATGATTTTAAACTATAATCATTCAAAAGCGGAGGGACGTTCTTAAAAATTCAATTTATTGGTAAAAGTTTATATTTTTAATAAACTATTTATCTTTTCTAGTAAAAAATTTCACTAATTGGTAGAAAATTAATATTTTTGGTTGTTTGAGGATTCAACTACTTTATTGAAAATAATGTTTTTTTTAAATTAAACTACTTTTTTATTTAAAATTAAAGTCTTTGTTGGTCGCAGATTAATTTATTTAGTAAAAAATGTATCTGTTTTGTTATAAATGTTCTTTTTTTGTTGAAATTTTTTTTTTGTTTAAAATGAAGTTATTTTATCAATTTTTATTTAAAAAAATATTGTTAAGAACTCGAAATTAAATGTTTGGTTGAAAATTGATTTATCTTGTTGACAATTCTTTATTATCGGCAGAAAATAATTCTTATTTGTTGAAAATTCATCTGTTTGGTTAAAGATTAAACTATTTAAATAATTCTTTAAATTATTATTTATTATTTATTATTATTTTTATTATTATTATTTATTATTATGATTATCATCATTATTATTTTTCACAGATAAAACAAGAAATACATATCCTATTAAAAACCCGCTATTAAAAAATTTGTGACTCCTTTTTTGAGTAAACAACTATTAATTATTGTTTTAATTAATTTGAAAATTCTTCCACTAATTGAAAGTTCGTGTATTTTATAAAAAATAATTTTTTAAACTAAATCTTTGACGATTTCCATTTTAAGTTTCAAACATTTTTTGTTTTTATTTAAAAATTGAACAATTTGGTTCAAGAATTATTTTTCTTGAATGAAAATTCGTCTGTTTGATTCATAGTTGCATTGTTTTTTTTTTAAATTCGTTTTTTTTCGTTTAATTAAACTAGTTCAAAATTCACATTTTTTTGTTTGAAAAATATTTTATCATCTAAAAAATTTGACTTTTTGGCTTGAAACTTAAACTATATTTGTTTGAGTTGAATCCTCTATTTAAAATCCAAACGATGCTACTACGACCCATTTCGCCGATCAATCTCTCTAGCAATCGCCCCAGGCGAAGAGCTTTACAAAGGCACCATTTAAAGCTCTGAATTCAAGTCCATCAGTATCCAAGGTTTTTCTTTCCAGACCTAGCCTTTAATAATCAAGTTAATTACAACACAATCAAAATGTAACAAAATATTACCTCATGTTTGTGAATACACTGATTGAAATCGAGATACGGATCGCAACTTTCGGAAATTCAATATGCTTTTACAATTTGTATTTCGATTTAAATTACATACATCGTTATTTGTAACAAAGGAGGGGGGGAGGGCATTTGATCACCCCTTGGTAATTTTATAACTGAAACGTGCGAGTTACCCAGACAGCCCTACAATGGCATCAAAATTGTAATGTCTTGCATCATACTCGTTTCCCTATTGACGAAAATTAATCACATCTGGAACAATACTAGCATCATACTACTGTATAAATTTCTATAAGCTCTGTTTATAATTAGTATTCCAGACGATATTAGTCATATTAGCATATGGACTATTATTCATCAATATGAATCAATGTTCATAAATAAGTCTCATTATAATAACTAACATAAAATAATTTAAAAATAAGCTCATTATTTTTTTATAATTTATATTTTTTAGGAATGTTAAAAACAACAAGACTATTTATGAATCATAGTTTCCAGTAGGATATACCCTAAAGATAGATAGTAAAAAGCTTCCTATCGAAAAACACTAAATTTATCGAACTTTTTAAACAATTTATGACAAATGTGATTTCAAACTTGATTTTTTTTTATTCTTAAGCATCTGATAAATAAACAAAATTCCCTATAGATAAATTTAAATACAAAACTTTGAAATTTTTCGGTAACTAAAATGTTTAAATGAGAAGAAAATCTCCTGCTGATTTTTTCAATTCTGCTTATACTATTGTTAATGGAAACAAATTTTAGTAAAGCTTATTAATTTTTATAGTTTGCATCATAATTCTCTATTAAAAAAAATTTTGCAACTTTCGAAAAAAAATTTCCTTTATAAAAATAGTAGATCCTCATAGAGTTTAATTATTATTTTTTATTAATCATTATAAACACTTTTTTCCAAACTTAATATTTTTTAAGAAAAATTTTTATACTTTTTTAATCCTAAACCATTATTTTCTATATTAAAAAATGTTTGCTTCTATTCTTAGCATTTTAAGTAGAAATAGTGTACTATCAAGAAAATTTCTGAATTTTAACTAAGAAGAGGAATTTTCTACCAAGAAAATAAATTTTCTACAAAAAAGTGAAATTTCGAATAAACTATTTAAATCTTTAAACGAAACAGATTAATTTTATTTTTTATGAAACATATAAATCTTTTCAAAAAAAAATAATTTTCGACAAATTAGTTTAACTTTTAACCATTTAGTCGAATTTTCAACCAAGAAGATGATTTCTAACAAAATATATAATAGTTGATGTTTTAACAAAACAATATTTAAATTTCTGTTAATAATAGTTTAAATCCCAACCCAGTAGTTAAATTTTTAACTAAAAGAAATAAATTCTTATCAAAAAGGATAAAATATAATTTCCATTAAAAAAAAATTTTGAACAAAATATTCAAGTTTTAATTCAAAAAGATAAATTCTCAATCAAAAATTAATTTTCAACCAAACAGTTGTAATTTTAAATGAGAAAGTAATAAAAAATTCAAAGAAAACAAATAATTAAGGTTTCAATAAAATGGTTGCATTTTTAACAAAAAAATATTATAGTGGATATTACAAACAAAAAGGTGCAATTGTTTTCAATACAAATTAATTTTTAAATCAAAAGAGAAATTTTATACCAAGAAAATTCATTTCCTACAAAAAAGTGAAATTTCGAACAAACTATTTAATTCTTTAAACAAAACAGATTAATTTTATTTTTTATGAAACATATAAATCTTTTCAAAAAAAATAATTTTCGACAAATTAATTTAACTTTTAACCATTTGGTTGAATTTTCAACGAAGAAGATGAATTCTAACAAAAAATGTAATAGTTGATTCTTTACCAAAACAATATTAAAATTTTTATTAATAATAGTTCAATTCCAACCCAGTAGTTAAATTTTTAACTAAAAGAAATAAATTCTTAACAATTTTTTTTTTAACAAAATATTCAAGTTTTAATTCAAAAAGATGAATTTTCATTAAAAAAATAATTTTCAATCAAGAGGATTATTTCTCTATCAAAAAGACGAATTTTCAAACAACGAGTTAAATTTCCGACGAAAAATATTCAGTTTCAACAACAGAAAAGCAAATTTTCATGAAAAGTTAATTGTTCATCCGAAGAAATGAATTTTCAGCAAAAAATTAAGTTTTAATCAGAAAGTTGTGTTTTTAAACAAAACCGAGAACATGTTAACTAAAAAGTACGAAATTTGAACTCAAAGATTTTAATTTTTTATCAAAAGAGAAACGTTTAATTTTGACTAAAAAAATGTACGCAAAATAAAATAAATTTTTTACAGAATAGACCAGTTTTCATCTAAAGAGATATTTTTCCAACCAGTTTTGGTTTTAAACAAAAAAGAGAAAAATTTAACCAAAAGGTCAATTTTAACAAAATTGTTTAAACTTCAAACCAAAGAGTTAAAAATTGAATAAAATGATTAAATTTTTAATAAAATAACTGAATGTTTGAACAAAAAATGTATAGTTTATATTTCTACCAAAAAAGACGAATTTTCAACAAATAGTTGGATTTTACGACTAAAAAATAAAATTTTCAACAAAGCAGTCAAATATTTATTCCCAGAAATTGCAGCTAGAAAATAGTAATTTTTACCATAAAAGTTCAACTTTCAAACAAAAATATAAATTTGAAATTGTGAGGAAAAAAATGATTTTTTTAACCCAATAGTTGCATTTTTAACGAAGAAGCAGATATTTCAACAAAAGGGATAAAACTTCAACAACAGAAAAATTAACATAGCGTTTATATTTTAAAAAAGTAGTTGAAATTTAAGTTTACAAGAAAAAAATAAATTTTCAACGAAATTGTTTTCAAATTTTTCGTCGTTATATAATTTGTCTTCGGTGTTCTGCAGTTTTCCTCTCCCCTGGCCAAATATTTCGACAAAGGCGAGTACTTCTAAAAAAGCCGAAATTCTAAGTAAAAAGGAATTTAAAAAAAATAATAATAAGTTAGCTTAACTGGATTATCCTTTCGAAAAATGATTCTTGTGATAAAAAAATGGCTGATTTAAGGAAATTTGAATATAAAAATTCAAAAAAGGAATCTGGCTAGAAAGTGCATGAGCCGTGACAGATTGCAAGTTACAGCGAGGTCACACGAGCGTGGAAAATCATAAAGTATGCAAAATGTGAATGCAAATAACGCGCGCAATATGCATGAA
>JAAAKG020135705.1:0-13440 GCA_010014905.2 Druon quercuslanigerum | reverse complement strand
TTCGCTGAGTTATCGTGGTTCAAAGCCAGTAGTGATTTTTAATAGTGCTTGCGTCAATCGACCTCATAATTTCCGACGGTAGCGTACAAAGTTGATTGCGCACAAAATTAATGAATTAAAAATTGTAGTTAAGCGATTAAATGCCCCCCCCCCCCAACTACCCCCTTCACACAATCACATAATAGACCGTAAAGAAACACGTACAAAGAAAATCTCAGATCCTGGTCCAAGTAAGATAATAAATAATCCTCTCGCCGACCTCTACAAATATAATCAAACAAAAATAAGTCTCGAGCGATTGTCCCCTCAGATACACCTGCCCTCGGGAAAAAAAGAGAAAAAAAATGAGGCTCGACAAGAACGATTTTTTGTTCTTTCATTGGGTGTCGCCGACGGGTCGCGATGGAGTGGTAGAAGGTGTCGCACCAATGCGCGAGCGTGTCAAGCAATTTCTGATCCTGTATATATATAGAGAGAGCGAGCTTGACAAGGTCGGGAAAGGATAACCCTGTCTCGAAAAAACTGAGAAAAAGGGGGAAATAGGGGCGCTTGGGGGGAATTGATTGGGTCATCCCCGCGGCAACCGATGGACAAACACGAATGGGCTACTCAGGCAAAAAGCTTGCGGCCACGCTTCAGTTTCTTTTTCCGAAGCAACAATTCGCGGCGCGGCGCCGATGCGGATTGTCTCTTTGTTTATTATCGGCCCGAGAAGGTTTCGACACGCGAACGGCCCGATGAGGCGCCTCCGGCTCGCCGTACTCGTTTGCGGCCTTTTCTTGTCTTCCGCCAATCTGGCCCAGGGCCAAAAAAATCCTCAGCCTGGGAAGTCATCTTCAGCCAAGAACAGGCCAGTCAATCTCCGTAGGTGTCTGGTTTGGTTGAAAAAAAGTTTCTTCGGGTGTTTAACTCTCCAGAAGACTTTTCTTGTCGTTTTTTTTACAACGGATGTTTATAGAATATAGAATGCTTAAAGAAGGTAGAATTTTCCTAGAATGTTTTAAGTATTTAAAAAAGTTATTGTGGAAATGGAAGAAAAAGAGAAAGAATGACCTGGAGGGCTAAATGTCTTTGTGAGGCTAGAATTTATTTGAATCGATTATTTGTGATGTTAAATGAAAGTGAGATAGTTTGGAAATCTATTTTTGTAATGATAGAATTTTTTCATGTTTTTAGGCATAAAATTATTCTTGAAAAAATTGATTATTTTCCAATCTCAAAATACTATAATTTATAATTAGGCTAATTCAAAAGTAACTCATTTTATGATTTTTATAATTGAATATTGAATTAGAGGGATGACTGAAAATCTCAAAAATAAGACTCCTGGCACTGAAATTCTAAATTGGAAAATTCCCGAACAATAAAATTCCGCAATTTTTAAAATTGACCAAGCATAAAAATTCCGAATTGGAAAATTCCCGAACAATAACATTCCTGAATTGAAAAATTGCCGAAGAGTTTGTAATATTTTCGAATTTTCGAATAATAAAGTTCCCGAATTAGGAAATTCTCGAATAATAAAATTCCCGCATAATCTAATAATAAAGTTCCTGAACTGGAAAATTCAAAAATATTAAAATTTCCACATAATATAATTCCCGAATTATAAGATTCACAAACAATACAATTTTTGAATGACAAAGTTCACGAGTGGGAAAATTGCCTGATAATATGTTTCCCGAATTGAAAAATTCACGAAGAATTTATAATATTACCGAATTTTGAAAATTTTTCGAATAAAAAATTTCCCAGTTTTAAAAATTCGCGAATAATGAAATTTCCGAATAATGAAATTCCTGAAATGGAAAATTCCCAAATATTAAATTCCCGAATAATAAAATTCCCGCATAATCTAATTACCGATTTGAAAAATTCCTGGAAACTTTTATAATACTATCGAATTGGTAAATTCTCAAAAGGCTTATAATACTACCTGGTTAGAAAATTCCCGATTAATTAAATTTCCGAATAATAAAGTTCCTGAAATGATTAATTCCCAAATGTTAAAATTTACGCATAATATAATTCCCGAATTGGATAATTTCTGAATAAAAAAGTACCCGAAACGAAAAATTCTCAAAAAGCTTATAATTTTAACGAATTGGAAAAATTCTAAATAATAAAATTCTCTAATTGGAAAAATCCAAAACAGTTTATAATATTACTAAATTGGATAATTTCCGGGTAATAAAATTTCTGAAAAATAAATTTCCCAGATTTAAAGATTCACAAATAATAAAATTCCTGAATAATGAAATTTCCGAATAAAGAAGGTCCTGAATTGAAAAATTCCCAATTGTTAAAATTTCCTTATATTCTAATTCCCAACTTGGATAATTTATAAATAATATAGTATTCCCAAATTGAAAAATTTCCCAAAAGTTTATAATACTATTGAATTGGAAAATTTCCGAATAGTAAAATTCCTGAATTGAAAAAATCCTGAACTATTTATAATATTACTAAATTGAAAAATTTTCGAATAATAAAATTTCTGATTAATAAATATCCCAGATTTAAAAATTAGCGAATAATAAAATTCCTAAATATTAAATTCCCGAATAATCTAATTACCGAATTGAAAAATTCCTGGAAATTTTTATAATACTATCGAATTGGAAAATTCCTCAATGTTAAAATTTCCTTTTAATCTAATTCCCGAACTGGATAATTTACGAATATTATAGTGCTCCCGAATTGAAAAATTGTCGAACAGTTTATAACACTACTGAATTGGAAAATTACCGAATAGTAAAATTCCTGAATTGAAAAAAGTCTGAACAGTTTATAATATTACGGAATTGGAAAATTCTCGAAAAATAAAGTTCCAGAATTAGAAAATTTCCGAATAATAAAGTTCCTGAATTGGGAAATCCTTAAATGTTACAATTTCCGCATAATCTAATTCCCGAATTGGATAATGTATGAATAATATAGTATTCCCGAATTGAAAAATTTTCCAACAGTTTATAATACTACTGAATTTGAAAATTACCGAATAGTTAAATTCCTGAATTGAAAAAATTCTCAACAGTTTATAATATTACAAAATTGGAAAATTTCCGAATAATAAAATTTCTGAAAAATAAATTTCCCAGATTTAAAAATTCGCGAACAATAAATTTCCTGAATAATAAAATTTCCGAATAAAAAAGGTCCTGAAATTAAAAATTCTCAAATATTAAATTCCCGAATATTAAAATTCCCGCAAAATCTAATTACCGAATTAAAAAATTCCTGGAAACTTTTATTGGTACATTCTCAAACCGTTTATAACACTAACTAGTTGGAAAATTCTCGATTAATAAAATTTCCGAATAATAAAGTTCCCGAATTAGACAATTCCCAAATATTAAAATTTCCGCACAATCTAATTCCCGAATTGGATAATCCATAAATAATATAGTATTCCCGAATTAAAAAATTTCCAAACATTTCATAATATTACTAAATTGGAAAATTCCCGAATAATAACATTCCTGATTTGAAAAATTGCAGAACACTTTATTATATTTTCGAATTAGAAAATTCCCGAATAATGAAATTTGCGAATAATAAAGTTCTCGAATTAGAAAATTCTCGAATAATAAAGTTCCTGAAATGGAAAATTCCCAAATATTAAATTCCCGAATAATAAAATTCCCGCATAATCTAATTACCGAATTGAAAAATTCCTGGAAACTTTTGTAATACTATCGAATTCGTAAATTCTCAAACCGGTTATAATACTATCTAGTTAAAAAATTCCCGATTAATAAAATTTCCGAATAATAAATTTCCTGCATTGGAAATTTCTCAAATATTAAAATTTCTGAATTAAAAAAATTCTGAACAATTTATAATATTACTAAATTGGAAAATTACTGAATAGTGAAATTCCTAAATTGATAAAATCCTGAACAGTTTATAATATTACTGAATTGGAAAATTTCTGAATAATACATTTCCCTGATTCAAAAATTCGCAAATAATAAAATTCCTGAATAATGAAATTTCAGAGTAAAAAAATTCCCGAAAAGTAAAATTTTAAAAAAGCTTATAATATTAACGAATTGGAAAATTCCCGACCGTTTATAATACTAACGAATAGGAAAAATTCCAAATAATAAAATTTTCTAATTGGAAAAATCCAGAACAGTTTATAATATTACAAAGTAGGAAAATTTCCGAATAATGAATTTCCTGAACTGGAAAATTACTGAATAGTAAAATTCTTGAATTGAAAAAATCCTGAACAGTTTATAATATTACGGAATTGGAAAATTTCCGAACAATAAATTTCCCGAACTGGAAAATTACTGAATAGTAAAATTCTTGAACTGAAAAAATCCTGAACAGTTTATAATATTACGGAATTGGAAAATTCCCGAATAATAAAGTTCCTGAACTGGAAAATTCGAAAATATTAAAATTCCTGAATTGACAAAATCCTGAACAGTTTATAATATTACTAAATTGAAAAATTCCCGAATAATAAAATTTCTGTATAATAAATTTCCCACATTTAAAAATTCGCGAATAATAAAATTCCTGAATAATGAAATATCCGGATAAAAAAATTCCTGAAATGGAAAATTCCCAAATATTAAATTCCCGAATAATAAAATTCCCGCATAATCTAATTGCCGAATCGAAAAATTCCTGGAAACTTTTATAAGACAATCGAATTGGTAAATTCTCAAACGGTTTATAATACTACTTAATTGGAAAATTTCCGATTAATAAAATTTCCGAACAATAAAGTTCCTGAATTGTAAAATTCCCAAATATTAAATTCCCGGATAATAAAATTCCCGCATAATCTAATTACCGAATTGAAAAATTTCTGGAAACTTAAAAAAGTTGCCGAAAAGAAAGATTCTCAAAAAGCTTATAATATTAAGGAATTTGGAAAATTCCCGACCGTTTAAAATACTACCGAATGGACAAATTTCGAATAATAAAATTCTCTAATTGGAAAAATCCAAAACAGTTTATAATATTACGGAATTGGAAAATTTCCGAATAATAAAGTTCCTGAACTGGAAAATTCAAAAATATTAAAATTTCCCGAGAATATAATTGCAAAATTGAAAAATTCACAAACAATACAATTTTTAAATAAAAAAATTCACGACTGGAAAAATTGCCTGATAACATGATTCCCGAATTGAAAAATTCACAAAGAATTTATAATATTACCGAATTTTGAAAATTTCTCGAATAAAAAATATTCCCATCGAAAATAGGCAAATTATAAATAATCCAAAATAGAAAATTACCGAACTATAAATAATCCAAAAGTACAAAAATATATTATTTAAATGTGTAAAGTTTATAAAATTATATTTTGAAATTAAAATTACAATAATTGAAATAATATATTTCTGGATGAAATTTTTTTCAATTTTTGTTAGCTAAAATTCAAAGAATATTTCAAGAAACTTTTTTGTAAAAACCTTTAATTGTTGTATTTTAAATAAGTAGATTATATTTATCAAAGAACAATTTTTTTGATTACATAAATGAAAAATTCTCCGATAATAAAATTCCTCACAGAAAATTGTGGAATTATGAAATATCGGAACTACAAAATTTCCGAATTCAAGCAACCAAATCATTTTTTGTATTGAACACTATTTATGGATTAAAAATTCAATAATCAGATATTATCCAAGAAAATTTCATTTGCTGTTAAGAGTTTTTTTAAATTATTGTTTGAATTCAAAACAATACTATTTAGATAAAAATTCAGTGAACAGAATAAATTTTAAAATGCCTATGCCTGGAACGGAAAAAAGAACTTTTCCCTAAATTTTCGTCGAACCTAAAACCTTTATTTTTATTTTTAAAATTTGAAAATTCTAGTTCTGAGAACATTTTTTTGTACTTCAAAAAAATATTATGCACTTCCAAATATTAAAGTTTCCTAATAATAAGGTTCCCGAATGGGAAAATTCCCAAAAACTTTTATAATACTATCGAATTGGTTAATTCTCAAACTGTTTATAAGACTACCTAGCTGGAAGATTCCCGATTAATAAAATTTCCGTATAATAAAGTTCCTTTATTGGAAAATTCCCAAATGTTAAAATTTCCGAATAATAAAGTTCTTGAATTTTAAAATTCCCAAATATTAAAATTCCCGCAAAATCTAATTTTCGGATTAGATAATTCATGAATAATATTATATTAATACCGAATTGAAAAATTCCTAAAAACTTTTATAATACTATCGAATTGGTTAATTCTCAAACTGTTTATAATGCTACCTAGCTGGAAAATTCGCGATTAATAAAATTTCCGAATAATAAAGTTCCTGAATTGGAAAATTCCCAAATGTTAAAATTTTCGCATAATCTAATTCCCGAATTATATGATTTATGAATAATAGAGTATTCCCGAATTGAAATTTTTCTGAACAGTTTATAATACTACTGAATTGGAAAATTACCGAACAGTAAAATTCCTGAATTGAAAAAATCCTGAACAGTTTATAATATTACTAAATTGGAAACTTCTCGAATAATAAAATTTATAAATAATAAAATTTTCAGATTTAAAAATTCGCGAATAATAAAGTTCCTGAATTATGAAATTTTCGAATAAAAAAGGTCCTGAAATGGAAAATTCCCAAATGTTAAATTCCCGAATAATAAGACTCCCGCATAATCTAATTACCGAATTGAAAAATTCCTGGAAAATTTTATAATACTGTCGAATTGGTAAATTCTCAAACCGTTTATAATACTACCTAGTTGGAAAAGTCCCGAATAATAAAATTTCCGTATAATAAAGTTCCTGAATTAAAAAATTCCAAAATATTAAAATTCCTGCATAATCTAATTCCCGAATTGAATAATTCATGAATAATATAGTATTCCCAAATTGACAAATTTCCAAACAGTTTATAATACTACTGAATTGGAAAATTCCCGAATAATGAAATTTCTAAATAAGCAATTTCCCAGATATAAAAATTCGCGAATATTAACTTTCCTGAATAATGAAATTTTCGAATTAAAAAGTACTACTATTTGCTATTTACGGATTAAAAATTCAATAATCAAATATTCATATCCAAGAAAATTTGATTTGCAGCCAAGAGTTTTTTTTTAATTATTGTTTAAATTCAAAACAATAATTATATAAAAATTCTGTGAACAGAATATATTTTAAACCCCCTATGCCTGGAACGAAAAATGAAACTCCTCCCTAAATTTTCGCCGAACCTAAAACATTTTTTTTTATTTTTAAAAATTAAAAATTCTAGTTCTGAGAACATTTTTTTGTACTTCAAAAAAATGTTATGCACTCCGGAATATTAAAGTTTCCTAATAATAAAGATCCCGAATGGGAAAATTCCCAAATATTAAAATTCCCGCATAATCTATTTCCCTAATTGGATAATTTATGAATAATATAGTATTCGTGAATTCAAAAATTTTCGAACAGTTTATAACACTACTGAATTGGAAAATTCCCGAATAGTAAAATTCCTAAATTGAAAAATTCCTGAACAGTTTATAATATTACTGAATTGGAAAATTGCCGAATAATAAAGTTTCTGAACAATAAATATCCCAGATTTAAAAATTCGTGAATAATAAAATACCTGAATATGTTCCCGAAAAGAAAAACTCTCTAAAAGCTTCTAATATTAACGAATTAAAAAATTCCCGAACGTTTATAATACTACCGAATTGGAAAAATTCCGAATAATAAAATTCTCTAATTGGAAAAATCGAGAGCAGTTTATAATATTACGGAATTGGAAAAATCCCAAGTAATAAAGTTCCTGAACTGGAAAATTCAAAAATAATAAAATTTCCCCACAATATAATTCCCGGATTAAAAAATTTACAAACAATACAATTTTTCAATAACAAAGTTCAATTTTGAGAATTTCTCGAATAAAAAATTTCCCAATAGAAAATTACCGAATTATAAATAATCCAAAAGTAGCAAAATATATTATTTTAATGTTTAAAGTTTATATAATTATATTTTTAAATTAAAATTACAATAATTGAAATAATATATTTCTCAATGAAATTTGTAAAAATTATTATTACCTAAAATTGAAACAATAATTAATAAACTTTTTTGTAATAATCTTTAATTGCTGTATTTAAAATAAATAGATTATATTTATTTAATAATTATATAATAATTCTGTGAACAGAATAAATTTTAAAACACCTATGTCTGGAACGAAAAAAGAAGCTTCTACCTAAATTTTCGCCGAACCTAAAGCATTTTTTTTTATTTTTAAAATTGAAAATTCTAGTTCGAAGCACATTTTTTTGTGATTCAAAAAAAATATTATACACTCCCGAATATTAAAGCTTTCTGATAATAAAGTTCCCGAATAATATAATTTTCAAATTGGAAAATTCGCGGATGATAAATTCCCAAATAATAAATTTCCAGAATTTAAAAATCCCTGAAAAATAAAATTTCCGACTAATTAAGTTCCCTAATTTGAAAAATTTCCGAATTGAAAAATTTCCGAACAGTTTATAATACTAACGAATTGGGAAATTCCCAAATATTAAAATTTCCCAATAATAAAGTTCCTGAATTAAAAAATTCACGAAGAATAAAATTTCCGAAGAATAAATTTGCTGAATTCAAAAATTCCTGAAAGATATAATTTCCGAATTGAAAAATTTGTTAATTGTTGATAATACTACCAAACTGCAAAAATTCCCGAATATTAAAATATCCGAATAATAAAATTTTCCAATAATATAGTTCCTGAATAGGAAAATTCCCAAATATTTAAATTCCCGAATAATAAAATTCCCGCAAAATCCAATTCCCGAATTTAAAAATTCTTTAATAATATAATGATTCCCAAAATGAAAAATTCCCGAACAGTTTATAATACTACAGAATTAAAAAATTATTGAATCATAAAATTCCTGAATCGAAAAAATTCCAAACAGTTTATAATATTACCGAATTGGGAAATTTCCGAATAATAAAATTCCCAAATTGATAAATTCCCAAATAATAAAATTCCCGGATAATGAAATTTACTAATAAAAGAGTTCCCGAATTGAAAAATTTCCAGAAAACTTATAACTTTACCGAATTGGAAAATTCCCGAACCGTTTATAATACTACCAAATTTCAAAAATTCGGAAGAAAAAATTCAAAGATTGAAAAATTCCGGAACAGATTATTATATTACGGAATTGGAAAATTCCCGAATAAAAAAATTTCCCAATTGAAAATTGCAAAATTCCAAATAATGCGAAATAAAAAATAACCGAATTATAAATAATCAGGAAGAGAATATTCTCGAACTACAAAATTCACAAATTTAAGCAATTCAAATTTATTGTTTGTAAGTATTGCTTATTTATAACAAATACAATAATCTAATATTTTATCAACAAAAGATATTATTTTGATGTTTTAACTTTCTAAAATCATTATTTAAATTTAAAATTACAATAATTGAAAATATATATTTCTGGATGGAAATTTTCTTACTTATTGTTACCTGAAACTTAACAATAATTTTTAAAACTTTATTGTTGTAATAACATTTAATTGTTGTATTTTCAATAAACAGTTTATATTTATTAAAGAACAATTTTTGGATTTCTTAAATTCGGGAAACTGCATAAAATTTTTTTTTTTTTTAAATATTATATATTTTAAACATTATTGTTTGCATTTAAATAACAATAGTTGAAAAAATTTTCTTTTCAATAAAAAAATTGTTTCGAATATGTTCATATTATTTTGAAAGATTACAACAAATTTTGAAAAATCGAATTGTTATTTTTTTTTTTTAATAAAGAAATTTCTTTTTTCGTTCGAGCCGCACATGTTTTTAAATATACTTTTCAATACAATTTTTATACATTTATTGCTAGTTTAAATTCAAATTGATCATGATTATACTAAATACTTAATTATTTTTTCGTTGGGCATCAAGAAAGTTTTCAAAAATTTTCTATTGCAAAATAAAATGTGTAATGGATTGTTTCGGGTATTTAATTTTTAAATAGATTTTTGGTAGAATGAAAATGAAAATTCTAAAATTGATTCGACTGTTTTGAACTAGAGAAAATACTTGTTGGTTAGCTAATAAATAAAATTTTTTGTTATCCACAGTTCTTGCTAGTAAGCAATAATAAAAGAAATTTAAAAAAATTGTTTTATCTAGAATTTTTATTAAATGTCCAAAAAGCATGCTTTTTTGTATCGAGTTAAATCCATACTTTTTTTGGAAAATCTCAAATACCTGTTTTTGCATGTTTTCATAAAAATTGTAAGTTGAGCATAATTTGTTTTTATTTTACATTTTTTATTACTGTTCACTAGAAAAAACTGTACGAAGAATAAATCTAAAGTTTAATTGCAAAATAATTGAGAGACAAATCAGCATGTATGAATGAAGAGATTTAACTATCTTATGTATGATGTTAATAAATAATTTAGTGAAATAAAAAAAAAGTTATTAACATATAAGAAAGTAGAATAATTTAAATTCCCCTTAATTAATAATAATATTTCTGATCTATCAAATAAATTATGACTTTTGAAAGACAAGGATTTTTAAATCTTATTTTTAACATTTAGAAAAATTGATATGAGTAGTACAAAAATTACATTTTTAATAAAAATTAAAAAAGGAAAAGAATATATGTTAAATACACAGGTTTTATGATTTTTTCTTTGAAAATTGCATTTTTTGGGAGTCGAGTTTAAAAAAAAAAAATTTTAACACGAACCACAACATTTTAATTTTTCGGGATTTTTCACACTGAAGGAAAATTTGTCAGTTAATTAATTGAAAAATATTTGAGGACTTAAAATTTTTTTAACTTTTTAAGGCGGACTTTATCCGGTTTCTCATTTGGATGCCAATAGGAATTTATTTTTTAAGCGGGTAGCACTTTTTTATATTTTACTACTTATAATCCAATTTTACTTTTATTTTGCTGAATCCTTTTATAAAAACTGTTCGAAAGACTGGTTTTAAAATTAAAACTATGCTGATACTTATTTTTTATTTTTAATAATTAAAGAAAATACAAGCTTCACTTAAATTGAAATTGACTTTTAGTAAAAAATATTTTCCTGCTAATACAGTGTCGTCGAGCAATCACTTGAAGACGGATTGCCAATTTTAAAGATTTAAAGCTTGAAATTGAAATGCAATTTCAATACTATTGGAAAATATTCCATTTTCTGTCTCATAGCTTTAATGGCAATATTCACTAATTGACGTCAATCCGACTGCATTTTCGACGAATATAATTTAAAAACTCAGCGATACTCAAATTTAATATTAAATGTCACATCAACGCTTTTTAGGAATAAATCACGTTTCATGTGGAAAAGAGGACTTCCAATTAAAATTTATATTTCGTCCTCGAATTTGTAAAAATTTGTTTTTAATTATTATAATCTGAAGAACATTTAAAATATTTTAACAAACTTGAATTACGTTACTGTTTTTCTTTAAAAATTGGTAATTAAACAATTTTCAACAAGATTTACAACTTGAACAATTTTAGGTTATGTTAGCGTTTTGCACTGCAAAGTGGTATTTTTTAAAATAAAAATCATTAAACATAGAAAAATATTTTCAGTTTGGACAATTTTATGTTTTGCTGGCGTTTTACACTGAACCTTTTTATTGCATAATAAAAATCATTGTAACTTGAACAAGATTTAGAATATTTTAACATTTGTTGGGAAATCTTAGTGTTTTTCTTTAAGATTTGTTATAAAAAAAAAATTAAAATAAAATTTACAAGTATGAACGCTTTTATGTTTTGCTAGCGTTTTACACTAAATATTTTTATTTAAAAATAAAAATTATTGTAACTTGAACAAGATTTAGAATATTGTAACATTTGTTGGGAAATCTTATTGTTTTTCTTTAGGATTTGTTATAAAAAAAAATTAAAATTAAAAAGAAAATTTACAAGTTTGGACACTTTTATGTTTTGCTAGCGTTTTGCATTAAACATTTTTATTTAAAAATAAAAATCATGGTAACTCAAACAAGATTTAGAATATTGTAACATTTGTTGGGAAATCTTAGCTTTTTTCTTTGAGATTTGTTATAAAAAAATAAAAATTAAAAGGAAAATTTACAAGTTTGGACACTTTTCTGTTTTGCTAGCGTTTTACACAAGACATTTTTATATAAAAATTAAAATTATTGTAACTTGAAGAAGATTTAGAATATTTTTACATTTGTTGAGAAATCTTAGTGTTTTTCTTTAAGATTTATTATAAAAATATAAAAATTAAAAGGAAAATTTACAAGTTAGGACACTTTTCTGTTTTGCTAGCGTTTTACACTAAACATTTTTATTTGAGAATAAAAATCAATGTAACTTGAACAAGATTTAGAATATTTCAAATTTTATTGGGAAATCTTAGTGTTTTTTTTTTAAATTTGATATAAAAAAATAAAAACTAGAAGGAAATTCACAAGTTTGGACACTTTTATGCTTTGCTAGCGTTTTACACTCAACATTTTTATTTAAAAATAAAAATCATTGTAGCTTGAACAAGATTTCGAATATTTTAACAATTTTTGAGAAATCTTAGCGTTTTTCTTTACTCGTTCATTTTTTATACAAATTGAAATAAGATTTACAGATTTTGACAATTTTAGCTTATGCGAGTTTTTCAAACTATAGTTGGTATTTTACAATAAAAATCATTATACTTTGAATAATATTTAGAATGTTTCAACCATTTTTGGATTTGGTTAGTGTTTTTCTTTTAAAATTAGTATTTAAAGCAACCTCAAATAATATTTACAAGTTTTAACCATTTTAGGTTATGTGAGCTTTTTGCACTAAAAATTGGTATTTTAAAATAAAAATGATTATACAAAGAAAAAGATTTTCAGATTATGTTCGTATTTTTATATAAGATATGTTATAAAAAAATAAAAATTAAAAGGACATTCACAAGTTTGACAATTTTATGTTTTTCTAGCGTTTTACACTAAACATTTTTATTTAAAAATAAAAAGCATTGTAACTTTAACAAGATTTAGAATATTGTAACATTTGTTGGGAAATCTCATTGTTTTTCTTTAAGATTTGTTATAAAAAAAAATTAAAATTAAAAAGAAAATTTACAAGTTTGGACACTTTTATGTTTTGCTAGCGTTTTGCATTAAACATTTTTATTTAAAAATAAAAATCATGGTAACTCAAACAAGATTTAGAATATTGTAACATTTATTGGGGAATCTTAGTGTTTTTCTTTAAGATTTGTTATAAAAAAATTAAAATTAAAATAAAATTCACAAGTTTGGATACTTTTATGTTTTGCTAGCGTTTTACACTAAACATTTGTTTTTAAAAATAAAAATCATTGTAGCTTGAACAAGATTTAGAATATTGTAACATTTGTTGGGAAATCTTAGCTTTTTTCTTTGAGATTTGTTATAAAAAAATAAAA
>JAAAKG020135704.1:0-13440 GCA_010014905.2 Druon quercuslanigerum | reverse complement strand
CTCGAGTAATAAAATTCCTGAATTATAAAATTCCAGAAACGTTTATAATCTTACCGAATTGGACAATTTCCAAAATAAAAAATTTTTGATGAAAAATTCTTAAGTAATAAAATTCCTGAATTATAAAATTACTGAATAACCGAATTCCTGAGCAGTTTATAATATTACCGAATGTATTCTATATACCGTATGTATTCTTTTTTGTTTGTTATCATAGGCTATCATAAAGTTGTTATTGTCTAAATATTCCAATATGGTCGCAGGACCTTTCTAACTGGGTGACAGTTTATGGGAAGGAATTTGGTTAATGAATTAAACCTCTTGCCCAACTTCGTAAAATGGCTGAGGCAGCACTATACTGGAGTCCTGGTAGGGCTTATGCCTTTCGTTTAGCTACTGCAGCCTCTCCTTCGCTTTCCTTAGATATCTTTCTTGTCTTTTTTTCCACAGCTCAAGCAAGTCTTGATATTTTAGATTGGGAGTAGTCGCTAGAGTCGAGGGTAGGTTTGCATTCTCTCTTCCAAACGTTGCCTGAAATGGGATGATTCCTAAACAATCCTGTTTGTTAGTATTATAAGCTAGCGTGATGATTTTTAGTACTACGCCCTATTCGGCTTGAGTGTCCTCGATACAAGTCCTTAAAAGGTCTTTTAGTACCGAGTCTGCTTTTTCTAAACTTCCACTGCTTTGAGGGTGATAAGTTGTGCTTTTAATATGCTTTATTCTAAAAAGGTTTTCAGAGTTTTAGATCACTTCTGACAAGATGTGTGTACCTTGATCCGTGCGTATATTTTTGGATGCTCCAAAGATGTAAATAAAATGGTCAAAACGGTTTTGCTATTATTGTTTTAGAAATTGTTGTTTTAAGGGGAATGAACATTAAATACTTCGTCAGTTGATCCTGAGTGCTGAGGATGTACTTGTTTCCTCTGATAGTTTCAGGTAATGGGCTAAATATGTCCATTGCAATCTTGTCATTCGGGTCTATCGGGGTGCCTGGTATAATCGCTTCGGCCTGCCCGATTATCCGTATAGTTTTCTGCAGTTGGCAGACTGAGCATCTTTTGGCGACTTTAATTACATCCATTTCCATGTTTTTTCGCTCACCTAGTTGCCTTTCTTTCATTATACTTTTATTTTCGCCGAACTGCTGTTTGTTCATTGAATCGTGAGCTTCTCTCAGGATTTTCTGCTTTTCGTCCTGAGTTAATTCGCTAGTAGTGGAGAAACAATAGTGGATATTTAGTTAGTCCCTGTAGTTTTGGCTAAGAAAGTGTAGCAATTGTTAAATTTTAATCCTTTCTAAAGGTCGAATCGTTGGGCCTGGGAAATGTAGTCGAGCGATTGTTAACTTCCGATTTTGAAAATCTTTAATGATTTCGCCTAGCTTGATGAGCCAGAGTTCTTCGTTATACGGTGGCAACTCTTCAACGCTGGTGTTATTTGTTCTTCTTTTCTGTATTCTTGTTCAAAGTTTACCACCTGCGTTAGGCTTTCTAATTGACAGACTTTCTTTTCTATCATCCAGCCACTGTCGGAACTAGTCATATAGTTCTTGGCCGAAATCTAGTGTAGGGGTTCCCCGCGAGTCATAAGGTTCATTGCTAACGACAGTTGGCCCTTTTTCCGCTTTTTCAATTTCTATCGATGGTTAACGCATTCTACTTTCGGGCAGTTTCCTTCTGGGGGCTGGTACAGGTGCGGGTGTACTAGTTCTCCACTCATCGTCTGAAGTATCAGGCGTTTTTTCGGTAAGGGATGCCTCTTCTAAATCATCAGATGACAGTTGAACTGGGTCTTCGGCTTCTTCGAGTGGGTCAGATATCGGGAACATTCTCGATAAGCAATCAGCACTTTATTATCTTTACCTTTAATGTATTATATCGGTTGGTAAGAATACGCTGCTAAACGTAATGTCCATCTTAGTAACCTTGAAAGGGGATTTTTCACACTATCGAGCCATTATAGTTCCTGGTGATCGGTCTGAATCCTATAGGTCCTACCAAGGAGGTATGCTCGTAGATGTTGGGTTGCCCAAACGACTGCAAGTAGTTCTTTTTCTGAGGTTGATTAATTTTGCTCGGCCCATGAAGTGTTCTGGACATAAAACAACAAGGATGGCCGTCCTGGCTTGGTACTGCATCTAGTCCTACGTTAGAAGCATCGTTAATCAGAAGAATGCTTGTTCGTGCCTATTGGTCCATTTAAAAGGGTTACTTTTTTGTGAGTTCTGTAAGTGGTTTGGCAATATGTGAGAAGTTTTTAATCAATTTTCTGTAATAACCTGCCAGTCCTAAGAAGGATTAAACGTCAAGATATTCTAACTCAGATCTTAAATCTTTCACGCAAGCGATCCACAAATTTTGAACAGTTGGTTGCATTTCGTTACAGTAGAAGTTCGCCAATCGACAAAAGAATGAATCGTGACTAAGAAAATAGATTCTATACTTTACAAATATTACTATTCTTACATTTGTGACTCACTTTAACGTTTAGAATACTTTCTCGCAAAAGTTCTCGGCATTTCCATGACGTTATCTTAAAATACTAAATTCAAACTTCCGCTCTTCGACCTCTTTTTTCATTGGGCAGCCAGGATGGCGTACAGGAACCGTGGTGGGAGTTGATGAAACTATGCAATTTGAAGTAGCTGTGTACAGAGAACTTAAAATATGAGAGACTTCACTGCACATGAATTTTGAGTATTTGAGTTTGTAGTTCAGTTTTTGTAAATTCAAATGAAAAAAAGTATCTTTAAAAGTTAAAATCTTTTAAATTCAGTGGCCGTGACCAATTTCTTTCTCAATCACTCCATTTTTACGTGGAGTCAGAAAGTTGTTCTTTTTGAACCTTCCTAGCCAAAGAAACGGAAAAAGTCGGAAACGACGTATCGTTCCGATCCTTTCCGATTTCTATGTGAAGTTTGCTTCCGTTTCTTTTCGAACACTTTCTCTTCCCGATGGTTTACGACGCCTTTCCGAACTTTTGCCGAACTGCCCACTGCGTTTACTTGGTTCTAAACCTTTCCGAATAAATATCCGGTGTCCCAATAGCTAATTCAGAACTTTCATCCTTGTCCTACTGTTTATGTTCGTTCCGTTTTTTTCGAATAACTGTGAGATTAAATTAAATGTTGTAATAATTATACATATTCATATTTTTACATTATTTCAATTAATTTAATAAATAATAACATATGAATTACTAATAAATTTATGAAGTTAAAAAAAATAAATTGAAAATTAATTGAATTAAATAAATGCATAAATATAATGAAATATAAAAAACTTGAATTAAATACAGATCAATCATAAAAAAATATTTTTCAACTAAGATGATGGATCATAAACCAAAAAAAAAATAATGTTCAACAAAGTATGTTCACTTTTAACTATGATTGGTTGTATTTTCAATAAAAAAGACGAAACAGTTTAATTTTCAATTAAGCAGTTGTGGTTTTCAACCAAAACGATGCGAATTCCACCTAAATATATGCACTTTTCACCCAAAGAAATACGAATTTTCAACACAGTTTAATTTTCAACCAAAAAGAATGACTTCATAACAAAATTACTGCATTTTCAACAAATTAATCAGATTAACTTTAATTCTCGAATTGTTTCCTCTTGTGTCCTGCCGTTAAAGAAGCACTGGTAAAACGAAACTGGGCCGCCAGTTCCGCTTTAGTGACTGTGCTGATTTTCAGCACCTAAACAGCACTGAGAAGTGATGGGACGGTCATATAATGGTTCTATTATATTCTTCACGTACAGAAGAGGCAGAGTTATTTACAGTAAATTGCCGCAACCGGCCCGACTCCCTTTTTAGATTTTTCTTCAAATTATTAACACTTTTGTTTAGTTTAGGAATTTTCTCATTATACCTATTTATAATTATAACTTATTGTGAAGGGGTAAAAATGAACTTAAAGTTTATTTTTGATAAAGGCGCTCTGGCGGTCTGTCAGCGCGTCTATTCTTCATTTCAACGAATGTACAGTACGTCGCAAAGGACGCGATAGAACTGAAATGTGGGTCTGAGCACGGTAACATATGGCTCTTGCTACACTAAACTAAATACACTGATATACTATTTTGAAGTTGAATTAAAAATTTTGTCAGGTATGACTTAACTGATTCCATTTACGAGATACTTTTATATTCATTGCAATTTTAAATATCTAAAAGAAAAAGTTAGATATCTGAAATTATCGAAACCCGTGGATTCTGAATTCCTAACCTTCCCATAGATAATTTCAAAATTTTACAATTTTTGATTTTTAATCCCTTTTAGCTGGTCTGCTTGGTAACCTAGTCGCAGGAATAAACAAAACTTCTGCTGGCATTTAAAACTGGAACCTGCGTAGGTTTAAAAAAGCAGCACTGAAACGGCACTGGTCAGTGCCTTTTCAGTGCGGTTTTCAGTGCTTTTTCATCGGCAGGCTGGGTCCCAGTGTTATTTATTCTCAATTGAAAATAAGCGGTCGTATGAAGATTTTTCCAAGTAACCTAGAAATAGGAAAATTTCATCACTATTTTATAATTTTGTACATATATTTATATTATTTTTATTATTATTGTATTGTAAAAAATGTACAAGCTGCTTATGAAATATAATTTGCTCTAAGTTAGACTTGCAGAAGCATTACTTGCATCCATTTCTATATTTAAACTAAAAAAGAACCAGATTTAATCCAAAAATAACTGCAAAAAACA
This sequence comes from Druon quercuslanigerum, assembly GCA_010014905.2. NCBI lineage: Eukaryota > Metazoa > Arthropoda > Insecta > Hymenoptera > Cynipidae > Druon > Druon quercuslanigerum. The sequence continues at coordinate 8,725 of JAAAKG020135704.1, read as the reverse complement.
ATGTATGACTCCCTGCTAGAAGTAAATGGATAGAGTATCTACCTGTTTGAATTATTTTCTATCTCTAAAATTAAAATTGAAAGAAACGATATATCCATCTTTATCTCGTGGCTATCCCTTCAATATTTTTCTATCTTTCTTTTAATCTACAATCACCTTTTGGATCCCAATCTTCATATCCATGTCTACTCGCCACTTATCCACTTTTATCCTTTTCTTTGTACTCCCTAACCCTATCCTAATGTTTTATATCCAAAAAAATCCTTTGCTTATCCATGGCTATCCACAGCTTATCAAAATCTATCCTTTCTATCCATTAGGCAACATAAAATTTTGTCTATCTTTATAATCCATATTTTCCTATCTAATTGAATCCTTTTGAATCCTAATAGATCTATCCAAACGAATTCTCCGCTTATCCATCTCTGTATTTTTCCACCCATAAGAATATTTAAAATTTCGTATATCTATCTTATATCTGAAATATGAGATAGCACTATATTCTTGAATCCAGTCTTTGAATCCAAATGTATCCACAGCTTATCTACATCTGTTCTTTTCTATCCATTCTGCTGTACAAAACTATGCATATCTTTTTAAATCCTTATCTTCTATCTCATTGGAACCTTTTGTATGTCTTCCAAATATAAGTCAGCCCTAACCTTCTGAATTCCAGACTTTCTACTGACAAGAATCCTTCGCTTGTCCACCTTTATCCTTTCCTATCTACTAGACAATCGAAATTTGATCCATATTTTTTATCCCTATTTTTATACCTAATCGAATCCTTTTATATCTTTTCTGAAATAGAAAATAGCTCTATCCTCCTGAATTCTAGTGGTTCTATCCAAACGATTCCTCTGTTTATCCACCTCTATGCTTAGCGAGGCGCGCGCTACTTGACGCACATCCCTGACTTAGTACCGGCAGCTTCCCAATAGGTGGCTGACTGTAAAAGTCAGACCAAAGTGAAATAATTTGCACCATCTGTAACTGGAGGGTCACCAGACGCCTTTGTAAGTCGTAAGGTTAGGGAATTTTGTTATTAGGTATATAAACCCTTGTCGGTTTAATACTATTTTGCGTGGACTTGAAATTCGGAATATATTATTATTATTTTAGAAACGGATAAGAATACTGCATTTTTCAGTAGATTCAAATGGATAGAAATTAAAACGATATATCGTTCATAGTAGACCCTGCTGGAAGTAAATGGATAGTCTCTATCCGTTTGTATCATTTTCTATATTTAAGATTGAAATGGAAAGAACCGATGTATCCATCTTCATCCCAGGTCTATCCCTTTGATCATTTTTTACCTTTCTTCCAATCTACAATCATCTCTATTCTTTTAAATCCCAATCATCCTATCCATGTCTATCCGCCAATTATCCACGTCTATCCTTTTCTTTCCACTGCAAATCCCTATTCTAGTGTTTAATTTCAAATGAATCCTTCGCTCATCCACGAATGTCTTTTTCTATCCATTAGGCAGTTCAAAATCTTGTCTTTCTTTTTCATTCCCTACCTTCTTATCTCATTGAATCTTTTTATATCTTTTTTAACATCTAAGATAGCCTTATCTTCTTGAATGCTAGTCTTTCACCTCTATCCTTTTCTACCCGTTAGGCAATCTAAAATTTCGTCTACCTTTTGTAATCCCTATTTTCCTGTCCAAGTGAATTCATTTTGATCTTTTTTCAAGTATGAGATAGCCCTATCTTTTTGAATCCTATTTGTTCTATCCAATCAAATCCCCCTTTTATCCACGTTTATCGTTAGCGAGGCGCGCGCTACCTGACGCACATCCCTGACTTAGTACCGGTGGGGTCCAGTAGGTGGCTGACTGTAAAGTCAGTCACAAGTGAAATCTTTTGCACCCTCTATAACTGGAGGGTCAGCAGATGCCTTTGCAGAGTTTGAACTACGACTAGTAAGTCGTGAAGCTAGGAAATTTTTTTGTTAGGTCCATGAACCCTTGCTGATTTAATACTATTTTGTGGGAGTTTGAAATTCGAAATATATTATTATTTTCGAAACGTATACGAATACTATATTTTTCAGTAGATTCAAAGGCATAGAAACTAAAACAATATATCGTTGGTAGTGGGTATTCTGGGATAGATGAAGATAGGCATTCATGAACAACAAAGATACAAACAGATAGGCCCATGGGACCACGACGGATAGAGTTAGTGATAGAGAAAGATAGACAATGTGAGTGTAAGGGATAGTCATGGATATACGAAACGCGACGGATAGGGCGTGGAAAGAAAAATATAGAGTTTGTGGGATACAAAGTGTGCATTTGGGAAGGATTGAATATCTCTATGTTTTTCTATCCATACGTTTCTATCTTTTTGAATCTTTTTACTTCCAGCAGGGGATAGTCTGGGATAGATAAATAGAGGCATTTGTAAATAACCTAAACTGAAAAAGATAGGCCAACGTGACCACAAGGGCTAGTCAGTGATAGAGAAAGATAGGTAGTTGTGAACACCAGAGATAGTCAGGGATAGAAAAGGATAGACAGGTGTGACTTCAAGGGATACATTCAGAGATACAAGGAGATAGGTGTAATTAAAGACAGCGGATAGGACGTGGAAAGAAAAAGATGAAGCTTATGGGATGCAAAGTGTGCGTTTGTAAAGGATTGAATATATCTATATTTTTCTATCTTTTAAAATTTTTTTACTTCCAGCTGGGCTGAAACACTATGGGAAATTAAGTATATCCGAACATTTGTGTCATATTAAACAAAAATCTTGGGAAAATCGCTATTAATGTCTCTTCCGTCGCCATTTCGTTTCTTCGATTTTATTCATATCGATTATCGCAAGTATTCGATTGCACTGAACACGAATTTGAAGAAAAGATAATTTGAAACAAAGCAATTAAATGTGATTTTTTGTGAGATCTACTAGATTCACTATCATTGACAAAGGTTGAAACTCACTAACGATCAGTGAAGTATTAATGCAATCGAATGCCTACTATCGATTGGGTTTATCGACCGCTCATCTGGAAGTAGGTGAGTGAGTAAGCTAAAATCTTAGATGAAAATGGCACTAAAGACAAGCAGAGACGAAATGCTCTCAGACCTTTTCCAATGATTCTTGATTGAAATCACAATAAATTACAGATATTCCTAATTTCATATAGTTCTTTCAGTAAAAAGGTCACTGTGCTCAGCTATTTATTCAGTAAACCTTGTTTTTTATTCTGAATATGGAAATGGACAAGTGACGCCTCTTATGGTTTTTCATAACTCAATCAAGCGCAGTGTAATTTATATTTCATAGTGGATTATTTTTACAACACAAAGAAGGTATTTTATCCAGGACTTATTATAGTGATTACAAATGAGACTTGGGCAAATGGAATATTCGAAATTTGGAATATTTAGATGTGATAATGTGCAGAAATAGTGTACGTAATGTACGAAAGACAAAAAGGCTTTCTGAGTTATGAAATTTCCCTGTTTCTAGGTTTTGAGGAAACATATTTGCTGGAATAAACAGGATTTAATGGAAATGCTGCAATTTAAAATGCTTTGAAGTTACAAATAAATTATTATTACGAGAATATATATTTTTTATTCGATTGGGAAAGAAATTGGATACATTTGGAAATAGTTAAGCGAGGAATCATTCAGAAAGAAACCGGAAACATTCGGAGAGAAATCGGAGACATTCGGAAATGATCGGAAAGAAGTCGGGGAGTGGGACATTCGGAATGATTCGGAAAGGTTCGTGGGACAGCTCGACTTTCGGAAAGAAACGGAAGCAAAGTTTACATAGCCCTTTTCGAACCCTTTTCAAACACTTTCAGAAATCTTTCAGATTCTTTCCGTTTCTTCTGGCAGGGCTAGGATGACAAATATTGAGAACATTGCACAGACATAATAATATATAATATAATTGATCATTTAAAAATTATTAATTGTGAAACGATTTAAATTTACTTAAAATAATTGAAATTTCAGCACTAGCATATAATAAAACAGCATATTTATAGTTATTTTTTGATCGATTTCGTTAAGATAAAGAAATACTAATTAATGGGCAATCTAGTGTAAGAAATTCTAAACAAAACTGGAATTCCCTCCTTTCCTATAAAAAGTAGCAAAAGATTTTAGTTGCATAAATAATTTCAGTCATTCACAAAAATATAGCTCTTAACATTCAATAACTCCCTTATTAATTTCACAGAATAATAAAGTTTCACGCGACAGGGAAAAAATTATTTAAAGAAGTAAAATTGTTTAAATAATTGCTAAATATCCTTTAAAAATATGACTTAAAATTCGTTCATTGTGTCATGAATTAAGAAAAATAATAACTTTGCACGATTTAGTGGGGAAAAAATAATAACACAAAAATTTTTTACACTATTACAAAATATGTTAAATAAATATTATTATTCATTACTTTTATCAATTATAGCATTTATCCTGAAAATAGTATCTTTTCATGATTTTCTTAAAAAATGGTTTCAAGAAATAATAAATGTTCAAACAATTTAAAATTAGTTTTAAAACATTGGAAAATTGTCACGTATCGAATGAAAATAATTAATGTTGAAAAAAGATAAAAAAAGACCGTCTCTAGAATAAATTTTACATAAAACTGCTATTTTTAGGACATTTTCCAGGGACAATACAGGGTGGTTGAGGGTGTCTACATGAAGAGTTATTGGGTGCAAATTATTTCTGAAGTATTCCTCATGAAGTGACAAAAGTTTAATTTTAAAAAAAGTTACTAAGAAAAGTATTTCTTTTTCCATTCTTTTCAAAAAACGAGCTTTTCCTATTTGAAACCCATGTTAATTTCAAAATCTACGCAAACCATGAATTAAAAAACTGCCTGAATGTAGTGTATATTTTGTTATGATTTATATAACATAATACTTTGGCGACTATAAAAGTGCTTGGGTCTACGCCTGGCGACTAGATGTTCCAACGACTATACTTGTCCTGACAACTAGATTTTCAGCGATTAGTCGGCGACTAATAGATATCCTGCTGCGCGTGCATCGCAGGATGAGAAATGTCCGCTCATCGGGCAGATTTTTAAAGATTTTAACCACCCTATCCCTCTTTTTTATTGCTCACCAAAACACACCCTATGCAAGTTCAATGAGTATTTTTGCGAAATTTGTTTGCCTTACTTATTATTATTTTTTTTCCTATTTTCTTTGCAAAGCTCCCCTAACGGACTCTGTGAACGGAACGGTTACTCAAATGCCTAATAAAGTCACTACATATTCACTGTAATGTTCACTGGCCCCGCTATGGCATATTTTGATTCGTTTTCAAATTTATTCTCAATTTCACATATAATTCAACAACTTTTTAAAAATCTTTTTTACATATTTATATTGATGTATTTATATGTATTAATGTGTCAAAACGGAGGGTTATAATAGGTTCAGGCTTTCTGGTGAGAAGAGGATGTGTGAATTGTGCGGGAAGGGGGATTCAAAAGTGGAGCACTGGTTGGAGGAATGTCAAGAGGTGGAAAGGAGTGGGATAAGCATGTAGATATTGTTGCATGAAAGCGGAGACAAAAGGGGAGTTGAATGGGTGAAGGGGGTCTTGGGTAAGATGGAGAAGAAGAGAAGTAAGGAGGAAGAGAAATGGAGAAAGAAAGTTTGTGTATCGGAAAGGAAGTAGATGTAAGAAAATTGTACATATTGTAAATAGAGATAAGGATTAGAGATTAGCCGCAGACGCAGAGGCTGGCCATGCAAGACAACGCGAGAAAGTAGCGACATGCGTGTGAGGCGAGGAAGGCAAGGTCATAAAAGCGAGCGGCGCACAGTGGTCGAAAAATCGAAAAAGCTGGCCAAAATTCGAAAAAAAAATTTATTACGGAAATTTGAACTTTTGTAGTCGATAGAGTAGGGTCCCCTGCGTTCTTTTCAGATGGCAGAGGGAACTCAGCACCTCACATTTACGTCACGTTTCAGTGCCAACGTGATGTAATCTCGCGCATCGTTAAAAGTTTAAACAGCAGATAAAGTACGTGTCAGTGAATAAGTTCTTTAAATCAGTTTGATTTAGTGATTTTCAACGCAACAAAGTAGATTCATCCACTGAAGGTATGTATAATTCAAATCGATAACTCCAAACGTTCCATCTCATTAACATATTTCTATAAATTTATAACAATTTTGTGGGAAACTATGTAAGGTAAATTGTATTTCATTGTTTTAACCTATGCCAAAAGTTAATTATTCTGTAGTATTCTGTCAAATAAAAACCTGGATAGTATTTCTAATACGTTCATCTATAAATTCGTGAAAAAATTAATTGTGGACAGCTGCGGATGTATGAGTTTTGGACGTTATTGTATGGGACCCCGCGACTTTTTTGATTCAAAATAACGTACAGCCTCAAAATATTGACCGACTTGGACCAAAGAAAATCGGCAAAATGGTGATAAGATTTTTTAAGAGATTGTTAGAACCTGGCTTCTAATTGGGCTTTCAAAAACAAATATGACGAAATAAATGGCAATTTTTTCTGTTTGTCGTTCGCAGTGCTGTCAATAAGTTTCATAAAGTAAAATTAGTTAAACATGTTTCAATATTATAGAATAATTAAAGAAAATTGTTATAAAAATATTATTTGCTGGAAGAATTATATCTAGAATTTACCATAATTTTACGTTTTGTAAGTTATATTGCAAAAAAATTGGATAAAAACAATATGATACATAAATTTCGTCTTAAGATTATTATTGTTAATATGAGAAACAAATTTAATAACCAAATGCATTAATCAGGCATTTTTCGATAAAAAATTCGTTTTTTCGATGTCATATTTCATAATTTGTTGATTAGTCATGTGATTTTTTAAAACAACTTTTATAAACCAATGCATCATTCAGGCATTTGTCAGCAGAACAATTTGTTTTTTTTAATACCAGTCCTTCCAGTTGGCAAATTAATGACAATTTCATAAATATTCATAATTAGTTTATAATTTTATGATTTTTTAACAAATTTAATAAACAAATTAATTTAAAAACACATTAATGAAGCATTTTTCGACAGAATTTTTTCTCGATTTAAACTTTTTTAATTAGGAACTTCATGATAATTTCAGCAAAATTCATAATTTTTGTATCATATTCATGATTTTTTAAACAAATGTAATAATCAAATTCATTATTGGGTTACCTGGCAACCAAATTATTTTTTTTCTATGTCAGACTTTTTAATCGGGATCTTCATAATAAATTCAGCAAAATTCATGATCAGTGGATAAATTCTATTATTTTTAAACAAATTTAATGACAAAATTCATTTCTTAGGTATTCATTTGAAAAATCATAAGATTTATCAGCTTATCATTAATGCTGCTGAATTTATTATGAATATCCCAACTAAAAGTCTGACAATTCTGTACTCAGGAACCACAATGGATTGTATGAGTTTTTTTACACGTATCGTACAGATTAAAAATAAAATCGTGGAAAATAAGAAAAGTAAATTCTAAAGAAGTTAAAGAAAGAAAAAATGAGATACAAACCAAATTTTACAAGCAATTAGATTTGCTTGTTGATCCACTCAAATAGAATGGGAATTCTAATGATGGTAATACATCCAGACGTTTTTTCGAAAATACAAAGATTTCTTTTGAAATTACTGGAATTGAAGAAAATTTAATTAGGCGTTTTCACACAATACTTCAAGTTATTTTCAGTGGTTTTAAAATTAATGTGCAAAAGTTTCGAAATTATGCTAATGAAACTGCGAGAAAAATCGCAGATTTAAATCCACGGTTCAAGATGCCAACTAGAGAGGCCAACTCAAAAGAGGCTCATGAAGCATGTAACAAGTACATAAAGAAGTTTAGCGACAATTTTGCACGTAAATGTGATCGTTCAAAAAGTTCCAACTTGAATTGCGAGATTAATGACTCTGTTGAAAGTGACGTTCGCAGTGTGAACTCGGATTCGCAGAATAGTGTCTAAAAATTATATTATAATATACATCTAGTAAATTGTTTTTTCTTTCTTATTGTTTACACTTTACACTTTTTTATTGTTAAAAAAATTATTGTTTTATTATTGTTAAAATCAAATAATGACTCCGAAAACAGTCATTTATAGTGAACAATCGATCCAAATTGACGATTATTGATCTAGTTTCATACTCAGAGAACTCAAAACCCCAAGTATATTAAAATTTGTCCACCATATTTGATCCTTCATTTTTAATTTAGAAAATCTGAATTGAGTATCGTAATCTGCGAACTCAAAAACGAAAGCACATCGAGTTTTAATATGATTCAATAAATTTCCCCCAAAAAAGTCTGCCATATTAGATCCGCTTTTTTAAATTGCGAAAATCAGATTTCATTATCGTAATCAGCGACCTCAAAAACGTAAGTATGCCAAAAATGATGGAATTCCGCTAACACCTTCTATTTTATTTAATTGAGTGTCAAACTAGACTACGCCCTTAGTGCATATTTATTCTAGGAAAAAATTGCACAAACAACTAAAAAATACTGAAAAATTACATCTAATATTTTAATTTATCCATTCATAAGGATTAATTAAAACGATATAAATTAATTTAAAATTGTTAAATTAATATTATTAATAGATACACTTTAAAATATACAAATTACTCTCTTATATATATATATTTAAACTATTTGTCATAAGGACAACCGCAGGATTTCGCCGGGATCGGGTGCTAATCTGAAAAT
>JAAAKG020135703.1:0-13441 GCA_010014905.2 Druon quercuslanigerum | reverse complement strand
TCTTTGAATTCCTTGAATTCTTTGAATTCCTTGAATTCTTTGAATTCCTTGAATTCCTTGAATTCTTTGAATTCCTTAAATTCTGTGAATTCCTTGAATTCTTTGAATCCCTTTAATTCCTTTAATTCCTTGAATTTCTCGAATTCCTTGAATTCTCTGAATTTCATCAATTCTCTAAATTTTTTAATTTTCTACATTTCATAAATTCTTTAAATTTAATGAATTTTCTGAATTCCTTGAATTCCTTGAATTCCTTGAAATCCTTTAACATTCTGAATTCCTTCAATTGTCTAAGTCCCTTGAAATTTTCTAAATTTCACGAATCCTTTTTATCTTTTAAATTCTCTTAATCCTACGAATTCTTTAAATTCCCCAAATTTTCATAATTCTCTAAATTCCTCAATTCTTTGAATTCTCTGAATTTCTTAAATTTTCTGATTTCTTTAACTCTTCGAATTCCTCAAAGTGCTTGAATTCTTTGCATTTTTTAAGTTTCCTGAATTCCTTCAGTTACCTGAAATTCTTTAATACTCTCAATTTCAGGAATTCTCCTTATCTTCCGAATTCTCTCGAATCTCCAAATTCCTAAAATTTATCAAATTCTATAAATTCTCTGAATTGTCTTGAAATGTCTGAATTCCTTGAATTCCTTGAATTCCTTGAAATCCTTAAACATCCTCAATTCCTTCAATAGTCTAAGTTCCATGGAATTTTCTAAATTTCGCAAATCCTTTTTATCTTCTAACTTCTCTTAATCCTTTCTTGAATTTCTCGAATTCTCTGAATTTCATCAGGCCTCTAAATTTTTTGACTTTTCCAGATTTAATATATTCTTTAAATTAAAAGAATTCTCTGAATTTCTTGATTTTTTAAATCCTTTGAATTCTCTGAATTTCTTGAATTCCTTGAAATCCTTAAACATTCTGAATTTCTGTCTAATTCTCTTGAATTTTCTAAATTTCACAAATTTTCCTTATCTTCTAAATTCTCTTGAATCTCCGAATTCCTAAAAGTTCTCAAATTCTATAAATTATCTGAATTCCTGAATTTCTCTAAATACCTAAAATTCTCTGAATACATAGAATTCTCTCAATTACTTCAAAAAAATCAAATTCTCTGAACTTCATGAACTTTCTAAAGTTATTGAATCTCCGAATTCCTAAAATTTCTCCAATTCTATAAATTCTCTGAATTCCTGAAATTCTCTGACTACCTAGAATTCTCTAAATTACTTCAAATCGTTCAATGCTCCGATTTCGCTAAATTCCCTAAATTTCCTGAATTTTTTTAATTCTTTAAATTCCTGAAATTCCTGAATTCTCTGAATTTCATGAATTTTCTGAAGTTATTGATTTCCCTGAATTTGTTAAAATCTCTGCTTTGTATTTAATTTCCTGAAATCCTTGAAAATGCTAAATTCTTGGAAGTCCTTGAATTCCTTGAATTTTTTCAATATCTTAAATTCCTTCACTTGCCTGAATCTCTTAACTTTTCTCAATTTTACAAATTCTCTTTATCATGTAAATTCTCTTAATCCTTCAAATTCCTTCAATTCATTAAATTTCTCAAATTCTCTTTATTCTCTGAATTCCTAAAACTCTCCGAATTACATAAAATCCTTGAAAACTCAGATTTCTCTGAATTCCTTAAATTTCCTGAGTTTTTTTAGTTCTTGAAATTCTCTGAATTCTTCAAATTTCTTGAATTTTTTGAAATCCTTGAATTTCTTGAATTCCTTGAATTATCTGAATTTTATCAAGTCTAAATTTTTTGAATTTTCTAAATTTGACGAATCCTTTTTATCTTCTAAATTCTTTTAATTCTCCGAATTCTTCAAATTCCCCAAATTCTCTGAATTCTCTGAATTCCTAAAACTCTCAAAATGACATAAAATCCTTGAAAACTCAGATTTCTCTGAAATCCTTAAATTTTCTGCGTTTTTTTTAGTTCTTGGAACTATCTGAATTTCTTGAATTCTTTAAATTTCTTAAATTCTTTGAATTCCTTTAATTCTTTGAATTTTTTTAATTCTTTGAATTCCTTGAATTCTTTGAATTCCTTGAATTCTTTGAATTCCCTAAATTATTTGAATTCCTTGAATTCTTTGAATTCCTTGAATTCTTTGAATTCCTTGAATTCTTTGAATCCCTTTAATTCCTTTAATTCCTTGAATTTCTCGAATTCCTTGAATTCTCTGAATTTCATCAATTCTCTAAATTTTTTAATTTTCTACATTTCATAAATTCTTTAAATTTAATGAATTTTCTGAATTCCTTGAATTCCCTGAATTCCTTGAAATCCTTAAACATTCTGAATTCCTTCAATTGTCTAAGTCCCTTGAAATTTTCTAAATTTCACGAATCCTTTTTATCTTCTAAATTCTCTTAATTCTCCGAATTCTTCAAATTCTCCAAATTCTCTGAATTCTCTGAATTCCTAAAATTCTCCAAATGACATAAAATCCTTGAAAACTCAGATTTTTAGTTCTTGAAATTCTCTGAATTTCCTGAATTCTTTAGATTTCTTGAATTCTTTGAATTCCTTGAATTCTCTGAATTTTATCAAGTCTCTAAATTTTTTGAATTTTCTAGATTTCATTAATACTTTAAATTTAATGAATTCACTGAATTTCTTGATTTTTTAAATCCTTTGAATTCCCTGAATTTTTTGAATTCTCTGAATTACTTGAATTCCTTGAATTCCTTGAAATCCTTAAACATTTTGAACTCCTTCAATTGTCTAAGTCTCTTGAATTTTCTAAATTTCACGAATCCTCTTTATCTTTTAAATTCTCTTAATCCTCCGAATTCTTTAAATTTCCCAAATTTTCTTAATTCTCTGAATTCCTGAATTCTTTGAATTTTCTGAATTCCTTTATTTCTCTGATTTTGTAATTCTTCGAATTTCTGAAATTCTTTAATTATCTAAATTTCACGAATTCTCTGAATTTCTGAATGCCTTAAATTTCCTAATTTTTGTATTCTTAGAATTCTTTGAATTTCTTGAATTCTTTAAATTTCTTAAATTCTTTAGATTACTTTAACACCTTGAATTCTTTGAATTCATTGAATCCTTCGAATTCCTTGAATTCCTTGAATTCTCTGAATTCCTTGACTTCTCTGAATTTCATCAATTCTCTCAATTTTTGGAATTTTTTACATTTCATAAATTCTCTAAATTTAATGAATTCTCTGAATTTATTTATTTTTTAAATCTTTTTAATTCTCTGAATTCCTTGAATTCCTTGAATTTCATGACGTCTCTAAATTTTTGAATTCTCTACATTTCATGAATTCTCTAAAAATCCCCTAACATCCTCAAAATTTTCTGAATCCTCTAAGATGCTTTATTTAATTTGACCTTTAATGTTTTGACCTTAAGAACTTTCTAGGCAGGATACTTCTAAACTTGAGTGCTTTTTAAAAAGTTTGTGCGCCTCTGTAAAATTAAATGTTCTTAAGGAAGAATTTCTTTCTTTAAGGTGTTTCAGTAGTTTCTTTAGACAAATCTCTGGAAGTGATTCATATATCGGCGAGGGTAGGGGATAATGTGGAGATAAAGTGTGACGTTACCGGAACGCCTCCACCTCCCTTAGTCTGGAGACGCAATGAAGCGGACCTGGAAGCCCTTTCAGAGCAGGAGGTAAGAGAAAACTTTCTTGGCAGTTTAAAATTAGAAGAAACTTAACTTTAGATTTCTACTCACAAAACGCTTTTCAACTTTATCTTCCAAGAATTACATTTATTTTCCGAATTCTTTAGGAGTGCAAGTTTCGTTCTCAAAACTGCACGTTTATAAGTATTAATTTTTATAAACTTCTTCCTTCTTCCACTATTCCCCCTTCCACCCCCTCTCCCCTACCCTAAGCCCCTCTTATACTTTCCTTTCCCTTCTCACATTACCCCTCATTACATTTTCCCTTCCACGACCTACCTCTACCTTTCACCTCCCTCGAGTTCCTTCCCTTCCTCACACCAGCTTCTCATCACTTCCTTTCCCACCACTTTTCATTCCCTCCCCTACCTCACTTCTCCATTTTCATTCTCCTACCAATGAGTTCCACAACAATTCTTCCCATTTCTTTATTTCCAATCTTTCCTCACTTCCTAGTACCCACTCTCTGGAATTCCCCCTCAAGCAATACATTTTCTTATTACTCCACTCTTTCCTTATTCTCTACTACACCTTCCCTACCTTTCCTTCCATCCCCTTACTTTTCCATTTTTGGTTCCCTTACTATCTTCTAACGTCCCGCTCTCCTCAATGCTTCCTCTCCTTGCTTCCAATCTCCTAAATTCCCTTTCAACTGATACTACACCTCTCCTACTTGCCCTTTTATCCCTTTAATTTCCTCGTACTCCCTTCTTCCATCAAGCCATGATACACCTCTCGTACTTATCTTTCCCTCCTCTCACTTTCCACTTACTTTCTCCTCTTCTTAGTCCATACTACCCCTCTAATACTTTTCCTTCCATCCCCTTTCCTTTTCATCTCCGCCTCCTATTTTGTAAAGTCTCGTTTCAACCGATACCATCCCTCCCATACTTTCCCTTACATCCCCTCATTTTCCCATCCTTGCTTACCATCTCCCAAATTCCGCTTTCAACTGATACTTCCCCTCTCCTACTTGCCCTTTTATCCCCTTACTTTCCTTGTACTCCCAACTTCGATCAAGCCACGATACACCTCTCTCACTTATGTTTCCATCCTCTCAATTTCCACTTGCTTTCTCCTCTTCTTAGTCCATACTACCCCTCCCATACTTTCCCTTACATCCCCTTTCTTTTTCATCCCTCACTTCCTGCTACACGTCCCCTACTTTTTCTTTCATTCCCCCTCTTTTCCATGTCTGCTTCCTATCTCCTAAATTCCCCCTTTATCCGATACCACCCGTCCCCTACTCATCCTTACACCCCCTTTCTTTTTTATCCCCGATTCCCATTTTGTAAATTCATGTTTCAACCGATACTACCCCTCTCATACTTACTCTTTTATCCCCTCACTTTCTTCTCACTCACCCCTTTCCTCACTCCCTGCTACACCACCCCTACTTTTCCTTTCATTCCCCCTCTTACCAATCCCTTTTTCCTATCTCCTAAATTCCCCCTTCATCGGATAACACCCCTCCCCTACTCATCCTTACATTCCCCCACTCTCTACTACCTCTCCCCTAATTCCCCTTCCAAGCCCTATTTACCCCCACTTTTTTAATACTTTGCCTCCCAGAAAGAGAAACGGCTAGAAAGCCCTTAAAAAGTCCAATAATTTTTTTACTGTTAAGAATTATTTTTTTTACTTTCTTATCTTTTTTATAATTTAAAAATTGGTCTGGAGTTCTTGGCTTAAGAAGGAAACTTTTAAAGCAATCAAGAAACAGACTTTTTTCTTTTACAGAAGAAACTTTAATTAATTGTCACTTCTTTTCAGATTCGTGTTTTCAACGACGGAGGTCTGTATTTGACAAGGGTACAGTTGGTCGATGCTGGAAATTATACTTGCCATGCCCTGAGAAACAAAGATGTTGTGCAAACTCATATACTCACAGTTCACAGTGAGTAAAGTTTTTATTTCATTTTCATTTTTCATTTCCACTAATTTGTTAAAAATGAGGTTTAAGGTTTCTTTTTGAAAATTTAATTATTTTTTGTAAAATTCATCTTTTTTATTTAAAATTTCTTTTTTATATTATTTTTTATTATAAACTTAAGTTTTTATTTACTTCTTCTAAAAAATTCTGTAAGTTAAAAATATAAAAGTTTTTTTTTTATTCTTGTTTGTTTGAAAATTTTTAGTGGTCGAAAATTCAACTGTCTTTTAAGAAATTCAATTCATTAAGAATTTAATTGTTTTTCTTTAATGTCTAACCTTCTTGTTTAAAAATTCTACTATTTCTTCAAAAATTTAATTTTTGTTGTTGAAAATTCTTCTTTTGGCTTGAAGATTAGATTATTTTGTTGAAAAATCTTCTTTTTAAATTAATTTTTGTATCATAAACCTAACTGTTTCAATTCTGCTTCAAAATATGTTTCGAACGTTTCATTAAAAATTGACCTTTTTAGGTTAAAAATTAAACAATTTGTTTGAAAATTAATGTGGTTAGTTACAAATTGAAGTAATTCTTTAAAACCTATTTTTCTTATCCAAAATTAATCTGAATTGTTAAAAATTTCTTATTTTGGATTGAAAATTCTTCTTTTATGGTATAAAGTCATCTCCTTTAGTTTTAATTTTTTTTAATCGAATTTAGAAATTGTAATTATTTTTTTCCTTTTATACATTAAAATGCTGGTCACAAAATATCAATGGCCAGGAAGAACGAAAATTAGATCAAGGAAAAAGCAAGCAACAATCAGGGAATTTTGAAAATAAAGTTTCTTGTCCACCCCCTTGACTTTACGGAATTTCAAAAATAAATACTATTTTAAATAAAATTAAGGGTGAAACCAAAAAAAAACATAACAAATCTTTTTGTGCGCTTATCTCAAGCAATATGCAAAATTTCAAAAAAAAAATCAGACAAAAGTTGTTCATTGCATTAAAATACATATTATTTGTAAAAACAATTTTTCTTTACGAGTGATAGTTTCCGGGAAAATTAGAGATACACCGATTTCATAAAAATAATGTAAGGTCGCACTCCTCTCTCTTTTCCAACGCCTCGTGGGGGCGGAAAGGAACCTCTGTGATTGGTCACAAAAAATATTGCAACGTCGCACCCCTTACCTATTTCCAACGCGTCGTAGGGGTGGGAACCCCTCTGTTTCGTCACAAAAATAATGTAAGGTCGCACCCCTTCCCCTTTTCCAACGCATCGTGGGTGTGGGAAGGAACCCCTGCAATTAGTCACAAAAATAAAGTAAGGTCGCACCTCTACCCCTTTTCCAACACCTCGTGGGGGCAAGAAGAAATTCCTGTGATTGGTAACAAAAATAATGTAAGGTCGCACCTCTTCCCCTTTTCCAACGCCTCGTGGGGATGGGAATCCCTGTGAATGATCACATAAATAATGTAAGGTCGCACCCTACCTCTTCTCCAACGCTTCGTAGCACTGGGGAGAAATCCCTGTGATTGGTCACAAAAATAATGTAAGGTCGCACCCCTTCCTCTTTACCAACGCCTCGTGGGGCTGGGAAGAAATTCCTGTGATTGGTAACAAAAATACTGTAAGGTCGCACCTCTTCCCCTTTTTCAACGCCTCGTGGGGATGGGAATCCCTGTGAATGATCACATAAATAATGTAAGGTCGCACCCATTTCTCTTCTCCAACGCCTCGTTGCACTGGGAAGAAATCCCTGTGATTGGTCACAAAAATAATGTAAGTTTGCACCCCTTCCTCTATACCAACGCCTCGTGGGGCTGGGAAGGAACCCCTGTGATTGGTAACAAAACTAATGTAAGGTCGCCCCCCATGTTGTGCAAACTCATATACTCACAGTTCACAGTGAGTAAATTTTTAATTTAAAGAAACTTATGCATTTCCTGGTTTAGTGATTTTTTTAAATGAAAAGACTTCAAAAAAATTCTTAAAATATCTGAAGTGAATAGAAGCTAACGTGACCGTTTGAAAATTCGTCTTCATGCTTCAAAATTCCACAAATTTTTAAAAAATGAATTTTAGTTTTTGGAAATTTGATTATTTTATCAAAAATTTAATTATTTTGTTAAAAATTCATGTTTTTGATTGAACACTGGACCTTTTTGTGTAAAACTCTTTCTTTTATATTATTTTTTATTGTTCGAAAATTCGACTATTTGGATTGGAAATTTTTTGTGGTCGAAAATTCAACTATCTTCTAAGAAATTCAATTCATTAAGAATATAACTGTTTTTCGTTAAAGTTTGATCTTTTTGTTTGGAAATTCTACTATTTCATCAAAAATTTAATTATTTTGTTGGAAACTCTTCTTTTGGCTTGAAAATTGGATTATTTTGTCACAAAAATAATTCCCGTTTTCCAAGGCCTCGTGGGGGTGGGAAGGAATCCCTGTGATTGGTCACAAAAATAATGTAAGGTCGCACCTGTTCCCTTTTTCCAACGCCTTGTGGGGCCGGGAAGGGACGCCTGTGATTTATCACAAAAATAATATAAGTTCGCACCTTTTCCCCTTTTTCAACGCCTCGTGGGGGTGGCAAGGAATCCCTGTGATTGGTCACAAAAATAATGTATGGTCGCACCCCTTCAGCTTTTCGAACGCCTCGTGGAGATGGGAAGGAACCACTGTCATTGGTCACAAAAATAATATAAGGTCGCACCCCTTCCCCTTTTCAAATACTGGTTGGGGTGGGAAGGAACCCTTGTGATTAGGTACAAAAATAATGTAAGGTCGCACCCCTTCCTATCTTTAATTTTGTCGGAAACTATCACTCGTAGAAAAAAATTCTTTGAACAAAAAATGTGTATTTTAATGCGATCTGCAACTTTTTTATAAAACATTTTTCGAAATTGTACATAATGCCTGAGATAAATGCTTTTCGTAAGTTTATTCAAAATTAAAAAGAGTGAAAATAGAAATGGAAAATCCAATTTTAGCGCTACCGCGGAGCCAGTGCTTCAGCCATTGAAGATACTTATTAGCGTAATAATGCCGTTATTTGAAATTCTGAACAGCTATTCCGGAAGTGCGAGTGACGCCGAGACTCCAGTCAAAGAGACCTGGAGAGGAGGCGACGATGAGGTGCCACGTGGTTGGAGAACCACTTCCACGCGTCGAGTGGTTGAAGAACGACGAACCACTTCACGACGAACCAGATAAGTTTGAGGTAATTGGAAACGGGACGAGATTGCTCATCAAAAACATCGGTTATGCCGATACCGGCGCCTATATGTGCCAGGCGACTAGCATCGGCGGTCTCACCAGAGACATCAGCAGTCTCGTCGTACAGGAACAACCCACACCCTGTAAGTTTTCACCCTGTCAGTTAGTTATTCAACAAATTCAAACTTTTAATCCATTTATTATTTTATCATCAAAAGTGAGTACAGATCTGTTACATACCTGTTATATAACAGTTACTTAAATTTTATCTGCATTTTATATAATAATTACATCACTGTTATAAAGCTCTTACATTTTTACCTGTTTGTTATATAATAATTATAAAATTCTTTTATGAATGTTACATAAATGTTATATGACCGTTATGTGGCTGGTACAGCACAGTTATATAACTGTTACATAATTGTTATAGATCGTTGTGTAACAGATAAATAACACTTATAACAATTCTATATTAATATAACTTAACTGATAGATATCTGTTACATAACAGTTATAAATCTATTACACTACTGTTACATTACTATTATTTATCTATTATATGACTGTCACATGACTCTTTTATAACTGTATTACGACTTTTATACGAGATAACGAAATATTTTTAAACTGTTATTTTACAGTTACGTAACTGTTATAAAATTATTATATACCAGTTACATAACTATTAAAGCTCTCTTATATAGCAGTAGCATAAATTCTATCTGAATTTTACATAACTGTTATATATCCGTTAGAAAAATCTTAGATATTTATTATATAACTGTTACATAACTATTACAAAACTGTTATATGACTTTTATGTGACTGTTATACAACTAGTAGACAATATTGCTATGTGACAGGTATAAGATTATTATATAACTGTATGCAACTGTTATCCATTATAGCAAACTATTGGAGAGTTGTTATATAACACTTACATAACTATTAAAGAACATTATACAGCATTTGAATAAATTTTATCTGAATCTTACATAACTGTTAGATATCTGTTACATATATGTTTCATAACTATCTCATAACTGTTACATAAGTTTATACAGCTGTTCCACAATTGTAATAAGAATATTACATAACTGTTATATGGCTATAATACTGCTCTATGACTGTTATACGAATCTTCTACAATATAACGAAAAATTGCATAGTTTTTTTTATACAAATTAGACAATTTTATGAAATTGTTATATAACAGGTAAATAACTATTAAAGAACTGTTATATAGTATTAACATAAATTCAATCTAAATGTTACATGACAGCTAGACGTTGAAATATAATATATAATAATATGTGCTACATAAGTGTTACATTACTGTTACATTACAGTTATATAACTTTAAATAGCTTTTTTACAGCTGTTTTATAACTATTACATCACTCTTACACGAATTTTATACAATATAAGAAACTATTGCAGAATTGTTAGATAACAGTTACATAACTCTTGAAGAAATTTTGTTATAGCACCAACGTAAGTTCTATCTGAATGTTACCTAACTGTTAAATACCTGTTGCATATATGTTACATAACTATTTCATAACTCTTATATAAGTATTATATAGCTGTTGCGCAACTTTTATAAGAATAATACAATATACAAAACTTTTGCAGAACTATTATATTTTGGACACAGAACTGTTTTGTAACTGTTCTAAAAAGTTATGTAACAAATATGTATGTAATAGTAATATAAATCCGATATGAATATTAAAGCTGCGGGGGATATTTTACATAACTCTTATATAGCTGTTACATAACTGTTACATAATTGTTACATACATGTTGCATAACTTTTACATAATTGTTACATAACTGTTAAATAACTGTTACATTACTGTTACATAACTGTTACATCATTGTTATATAACAGTTTGATTACTGTTAAAAAAATTTATATAGAATTTATATAACTATTATAATTTTGGGTTCAAAATTCATCTTGTTTGTTTAAACGTTATACTATTTCGTTGAAAATTTATTTATTTGGATCTAGATTAACTATTTTGTCAAATCCATATTTTTTGGTCCATAATTAAAATTTTTGGTTGAAAATTCCCCTTTTTTGGTTGATTTCAATTTTTTTTATTT
Source organism: Druon quercuslanigerum (assembly GCA_010014905.2). Lineage (NCBI taxonomy): Eukaryota > Metazoa > Arthropoda > Insecta > Hymenoptera > Cynipidae > Druon > Druon quercuslanigerum. The sequence continues at coordinate 2,570 of JAAAKG020135703.1, read as the reverse complement.
TAAATTAAAATCTTTTGGTAGAAGTATTAACTATGTCAAAAATTGTTAAAATGATACTTTTTTTTAAAAATTGAACTATTTTGTTGGAAATTAACTTTTTCATTGAAAAATTATATTTTTAAGTGATAAATTTAACCGTTTTGTAGATAGTTCACCCTCTTTAAAAAAAAATCCAACAAATTTGTTAAAAACTGATCAATTTGGTGGAAAACACTGCTTAAAAATTTTACTTTTTTATTAAAATTTGAGTTAGTTGAATTAAAATCTCGACACTTTTATGAAAATTCGACTATTTGATTGGAAATACATTTTTTAGTTAAAAATTTTAATTATTTTGATAAAGTTGTCTTTTTGTTTGTAAATTTAATTGCTTTTCAATTAAAGTTGTAACTGTCTTTAAAAAATTGTCTTTTTAAGTCAAACATTTAATTTTTCATTCAAAATATTTTATTCCCCTATTTTGGTTAAAAATGTAAGTGTTATATAACAGTTACATAACTGTTATATGGCAGTTACATAACTGTTATATGACAGTTACATTACTGTTACATAACAGTCATATAACTGTGGGATGATTTAAAAATCATTCTATGACTATTATATAACTGTTATATAATTATTACAGATCTGTTATATAATGTTTATATAACTATCATGTGACTAATATATAAATGTTTTATAACTGTTACATAAAGGTAGCATAACTGCTATATACATATATACTTATATACATAAGTTTTAAAGAACTGTTATATAAATGTTACAGAACTATTAAAGAACTGTTATATAACAGTCACAGAAACATTACAGAACTGTTGCATAACAGTTAGATACCGATGACAAAACTGTAATATAGCTATTGGAAAACTGTTATATAACAGTTACATAACAGTTACATAAACCAAACGTAACAGCTTTTACGATTTCCTTAAATATTCTATTCACTATTTAAATAAATAATATTTGAAAATGAACTAATTTATCATGAATTAAAACAGTTTAAAAAGACTTTTAAAATTTCTCTTTACCACCACGGTCCTTAGAATTTAACCTGGTAATATTAGTAGAATTATTATCATATAAAAGTCAGAGTTTCATGCATAATTAATTCTCCGAATGCGTTAATGGTGCCCATACAAAAAAGTTTTAATTCTCTTCGCCTGAAGAATTATCGTCCGTAAATTCATGACGCTTATATACATCAAAAAGCTCCTCACACCATGAGAATAATGGGTGTATGAGAACTGGAAAACCTCGTGAATTTTCTTTAACCAGGAAAAACGCGAGAATTCGATTTTTTACAGAGAATTTTTTACTTTTTTTCTAAAAACTACTTTTTTCAAATTTATCTTTTTTCTATTGTTTATTTATTTAAACAAATTAATTATTTAAACGTAATTCCCTAACTCATAATACCGCACGCTCGGTATATCAGTAGAAATGGTCCTTATATACTAACTAGAAAAATTCTCACCGCTTGTGAGAAACGACCAGTGCCGGGACAAAAATTGGTGGTGCCCTAAGTGATATTTAATTTTCTTACTTCAACGTCGAATATTTTTATGACATGTTTCATTTCAATTTTATTCTATGACTATCTCATTGGATTATTTTCAATGTTAAGAATATTTAATTTAATGTGAATTTATTTTAAACTTATTGCTGTATATTAGCATCGAAAGTTCAGTACACATTTACTTGTTGTGAGTTTTATAAGTTTGAATTTAAAACTTAAAATGTGAAATATTTTCTGAAATGTTAAACTTTTTAGCAGAAAATAACCATTCTTGTTCAAAAATCATATTTATGAGTTGCAAATTACACATTTTTGTACTAAATTTATATTTTTCGTTGAAAATTAACTCTTTTGTTGAAAAATCATTTATTTGGGTTAAAAATTTAACTGTTATGTAAATGATTAATCTTATTGTCTTCCAAATTCAACAATTTTGTTGACAATTAATTTATTTTCTTGTAAATTCTTTTTTTTTGGCAGAACATGAATCTTTTGCGTAGAAAATTTAATTTTTTGGTCGAAAGTTTAACCATTTGGTTACAAGTTGAACTAATTTGTTAAAAATTTAATTTTTTTAGATTGACCACCTTGTTTGCAAATTTAACTCTTTTGTTGAAAATTCGTTTTTTATTTCCTTAAATTGGAACCCAAAAAATTCATTTTGTTAGTTAAAAAAGAATATATTGAACTTTTTTTTTGTCTTTTTCCTACTTTTAAAACTTAAAAATTAGAAAGTTAAATATTTTTTTAAATTTTAATGTTTTTGGCAGATAGTAAAAAAATCTTTCTTAGTGAAAAAATCAAATTTTTGAGTTTAATATTTCACATTTTTGTACAAAATTTATATTTATGGTTGAAAATTAACTTTTTTGTTGAAAAGAAAAATTTAAGAATGTTGTTCAAAATTCGTCTTTTTTGGGAGCACATTGATCTTTTTCGCAAAAAAAATTTTTTTTATGGTTGAAAGTTTAAACATTTGGTTATAAGTTGAACTATTTTCTTAAAACTTAAATTTTTGTAGATTAATTAATTAATTTTTTTAAAATTATTTTTA
>JAAAKG020135702.1:0-13441 GCA_010014905.2 Druon quercuslanigerum | reverse complement strand
ATTTTATATTACATTTTTAAAAAATATTTTTTATCTTAAAGTTTTTTTTGTGATTTTTTCATTTATTATTTTTTTTTTGTAACTATTTTATTAACTCTTATATCTAAAACTTATAAATTAGGAGCTTAAAACTAAAAATTAAAACTCAAAATTAAAAAATATTTTTAAAAAATTGGCTTCATGAGTCTCTTTGTAATTCAATTACAAACATTTTGAGCCCAATTTTGTTTGATTTGGTTAAGATTGGCGACCTGTAGGTAGTTTTGAACATTCTGTCCCCAATGTGTGCCGACCACTGGCATAGGGAACAGCCCGATTGTCCCGCCACACCAGTTTACGTTAAAATGGTCTCGAAGTCCGAGGCATACTAAGTCTAACCTCCGCGGTCAGGCCCATGATCTTATAAATAATCGTATAAAGCTAACATGAAAATCAGAAAAAAATTGTAATTGTATGTTGTAATTGTATAAAGTAACCTACATTTATGTTTGAATTATTTTACTTATTATACAGATAAAAAATTAATAATAAATGATTAAAAATAAAATCATAAATTATAATAAAAAAGCATTTATAATTATTGTAATTATAAATTTAAAATTATAATAATAATGATGAACTATTGTGATTATCATAATTATTATTATACTTTTTGTATAATAATGCAGTATAATACAATATAATAATGCAATACGAAATATACTTTTATATTCAACATTTTTTATCAGATTTATGACTTGCTTTACTTGACAGCGTATCATTTCAATTTTTGTATTTTTCTGACCTTTTACAAGAAATACTTCGCTTCTTAAGCGTTTCTTATTAATTAAAATGAAAAAATTTAATTTATTGGAAGTAAAATACCAGCGCCACCCTAACATAAAACTTGAAAACTTTTCAAATTTTATTTATTTTTTTAAGAAGAAGTTTTTTTGTGATGCAAATAATTTGGTTTTTATTCGCCAAAATAATTGATTTCAGGAACAGAATAACTTTGTTGAATCAAAAATGTTTAGTTCTCATTCAAAATCCCCATAACTCGAAAGCTTATTTTTATTTTTGTACGAAATTAAAAATTATACTTTTATTTGCTAGCGCAAACCTATTTTCAAAGCCAGTTCAATTCTTGCGTCAGCATCCTCGGTCGAGTTTCACGGGACTGGTTAACTTTTTTACATCAAGCTTTGTTCACGCATATTCACATACTTAATATCTCGAGAGCATGATTTTATTTTTTTTTTTTAACTAAAAAGTGAATTTTTTATCTCAATCCGCAGCCGAGCCCGCTCCAATTGTAGCTTAGTGTCAGTTTGAGATTGTCAAGTTTTCCTTCCATTTCCTCAAAACTGGCTAACTTTTTCTGATAAAACTTTTTTGGCCTCAAATAAGGAATACTTCAGCTCGGGAGTGTACTTTTGTTTTATCTTAATATGGTAACTTCGATTTTACAGAATGTTTTTTCGTTCTCCTGTAATGCTGCCAAAATGTCCCTTAGCATCTTTTGGACTGTCATTCTTTATGTATGCATGGCAAAAGCAAATAGTGTTAGGCCTATCTTGAATTTTTTTACCATATGCACATAATGTCAGATAATCAAAAAATGTTACTAGACGCGTAATCTCTCATGGTAATTCATTTTGCATCGCATAATTGGAAGACTTTCAAGATCAAACACATTTAGCCCTAAGCATTATACCTCGTAAAGAATTTTCGTGATAACAATGCGTTTATGATAAATATTTATATTATGGACAATCAGCGAAGCTGACCATTGTAAGTAGATTTGTATATAATTCATTAGCATTTCCCTTGTCTGTGAAAAGTCATCAAACATTTTTAAATTATGATTGAGGAGTCCGAGAAATATAAGAATGTGAGTATTATAGCTTCTTGGATCATGGTCATGCCCATGGCGATTGACACTACCATCGGTATATGGTCATACAACGTTGGAATCTGCAATACCTTACACTATTAGCTCTATCTTTGTCTCTGCGTCCATCAAATGTAAAACGAGCAGGGGAGTCTTTCGTTGTTCTACCATTTAATAACAAAAAGTCATTCTATTCTACAAAATTAACTCCCACCCCACCACACTCTGCTATTAATTACAGAGCCCAACGTTGGCCTATCTGGTGATAACTCCGCATTTATAGACAGGACTTCAACCTCCAGGAAGTATAGGACCCCAATACGGGAATAATAAAAATAATTGCAATAATAATTGCACATTTAAAAAAGGCACTTTCGGGCGATTTTAATTTTTTCCAGCTAAACGAATGAACCAATCTTAATGTAAGATACTTCATTTTATAAATATTTATAAGACCTACAATTTTCAATTAGTTGCAATAAGCAAAGTACCCCGTTTTTTGCTATCTTAAACCATTGTTTACACACAGTGCCTCCGAAGCTGTGGCCGCAAACATATAGGCTTTTGTTCCACATGATAGCACTACATGAACCGATACTCAAACTTTGGATCGCATTTAACTACCCAAACGAGACTTTTTTAGACAGGGCGCGTGGACTATAGGGAATTTAAACGCTTTGCATAGAAACCACCAATAATAATGCGCTTCTTGCAAAAACTTAAAAAACTTTCAACATTCTTTAGTTTGGATATGCTTAACGTTAAAATATATTTTTATAAAAAGGATTTAATAAAATCAACCCAGGCTCGATTTCTTGGTAAGACGATGATTATTTTCGCTATTTATTGCAAGAGGCAGGGCCAATAAAGAATGTCACAAAGAAATTTTGCGAAGTTTTAAAGACAGAGAACGTATTTGAATTATCAGTCGACGAAATTTAAGACAAAAAGATTAATGACTCTTTTACACCTTCCGTGAATCAACCGTCGACCAATAAAAATATCTAAATGTCCATTCACACCTCCAGAAATTTCAGTAATATCTGGTAATATTTTAGACATCTTCCAGTGTGTTTCAGAAGAGAACTGAAATATTACTAGAGTTAACTGCATTTTCCAAAGGTGTGAATAGATATTCCGATCTTTTGGTCGGTCCAATGAACGATTGATGGAAGATGTAAAAGAGCCTTAAGGCACTTCCTCAGGCTTGAAAATTAGCCCATTTATTGCACAAACCAGCTTTTCTCCTACAATTATGAATTGTTTGATGTCATACTTTAACCACAGAATATAAATGTTGAAATACGTTCAATTTGTGGAAAGAATTTGTGCCCAGAATTGGAGATTGTTGAATCGGAAATTCATAATTTTTCCATCTTTTTGTTGAATCTTTATTTGTTTCAAATACAACTGCTTGCGTGACAATGAATGTGCTGTTGGTTAGAAATGATGAAATATTTTGCTTTAAGATTCATATTCATATTCACAGAAAGGGAAAGCGTCTACTTTTTCGAGGAATTATAATATTAAATGGCACAATGTGTACAGTTCAACCTCCTTCGAGGTATGTTTTCATTTTCTTAATAGTATTATTAATGAAGCACTTTATTTCATGTGTCTTAAATGAAAGTTAGCATGCTATATGTTACTAGGTTCCGAGAACATTCAGGGGTAATTTTTTTTCTTTCGAGGTGCACGTTTTTCCTCTTGGCGTGGTTATCAAAACTCCAATTTTAAATTTGAAAAAAAAAGCGAAAATTTAGTTTTTAGATTTGAGTTGTTGAATCGATAGAAATCGATTAAAAATAGTTCATTCGAAGGTGATCTCAGTGATCTGTCTCTTAGGTTCCTATTTCCTCTATAGGTTATGAGCCCATACTCATTGAAAAGATATGTGTAATTTGTAAAAAGAAAAAGATCATAAGTGCGACGTTTGAGAGGGGAAGCCTCTAATCGTGAAATTTTTACCAAAATGAATACGGCGCACTCGGTATGCATAGAAGAGCTAAGTAAGGAAAATTACGACACTTTCAAAGCGCAAATTAAGTTTCTGTTGGTAAGAAATGAGGTTTGGAAGTAGCCGAACGGTACCACAAAGTGATCAGCAGTAGGCGAACATGCCGGTTAAGCAAAATGGTATTGAACGAGGCCGATCTTGAAACGCAACCGAATTTATTCCTATCCGTCCATTCCTCGGCAATAAAAAAACCAAAGGATCCAATATTTCGTGGAAAATTTGAGTAAGACTAGAATACTTTTTCCAGACAAAAGGGGAGGTTAGGCAGTCCACGCTTCTGAAACAATTGATTTTGCACAGGATGCAGGAAGGCAACGATGCACGCGAGCATATAGGCAGATTCTTCGGTTGAGCAGACAAGTAGAAGGAAATGAAAATTGCTATTAGTTAGGATCTCCTAACAATCTTACTTCTGTACAACTTTCTCCAAGTCTTTGAAAATATTCGTATTGCAATCGTGTAACGAGACTAACTTCCGGCACCAAAAGTGCTGAAAATAAAAAGCATTGAGGAATCAGACGCTCGGAAAAATAAAATGCACGGAAGTTTCGAGGAAGCCATGGTAATGAGTGGTGGTGGTGCTTGGGTGCAATATACCAAGTCAATAAGGTGCTTTTAAATTCAAATGCTACAAATGTAAGTATGTCGGATACATGACAGAGGACTGTGAGTAGAAAGGAGAAACTAAACTGGAGATGGCGGAGAACGTGGATTAAGTCTGTCATCTAGCATTTGCTAGGAAGCAAACAGAAGAACACGCGCTAAAAGTGGGGAAGCTCACAGTGAAAGTCAGTGGCGTTTGGATAGTGAATGCACGTCGTGTTGGTTATGGATAAGATTATGCACTTTCGAGATTTGCGAACACTGCTGTCATCGACGAAATAATAGATAGTGGATTCGACATGCTATTGTTTTGGTGCAGAAGGTGAAACGAAGTGGTGTGCGAATATAATCAGAGAGCTCTATTATTTATATCCAATAAAAGTCGTCAAAGAAGAAAACCCAGTGGAAGAAGCGATGGAAGGAAACAAGGATTTGTCAGCTTGTAAGATATGTCTGCATGGTAAACTGACACGCCTCCTCTTTCCCAAGAAATCTGAGCCACTTGAAATCGTGCACAGCGACGTATGCAGGCCGATGCACACAGAGTTTTATAGATCTATACAATACTTGCAGTCGAACAATGGAAGAGAGTACTGCAACAACTGCTTTGGCCATTTCCGGGATCAGTGTAGAATAAAAAAAAAGGCTGACAGTCCCTCACACGCGACAAGAAAACGGAGTTTCAAAGAGAAGGAATCGTGCACTGGTGAAAATGGCCTGGTATGTGTTACTTGAATCTTATCTGCCTCCTTCTTTTTTGGCAGAAACGATCGCGATGACCAACTATATCCACAACCTAATAGTTCGTATTTCATGACCTTTAAATGCAAGGCGTACGCCCTCTTTAAAACCCAACTAAGAAAAAGTTCCAAGCACGTCCTCGAGAATGCACATTCTTAGGGTATTCATAAGAGTCTAAAGCTTATAGGCTTTAGTCGCTACTGAATGAAAAGACATCACAGCTCGAGACGTAACATTTCTGAATGTATTGGAGAGAGGGAGAATATATAACGACTTCACCACAGAGAAAATGAGAGAGTGGTTCCCGAAACAGCAAGCAGAATGTGGAAATGAATCCCACGAACATCAAAAGAATAGATCCTGAGGAAAAACAAGTGAAAAAGGTAATGCAAGAAGACGAGAATTTACCTCAATGGGAAAAACTTCCAGTCCAAATTGTAGCACAGGCTCTTTGACTGAGAAGGGCATCAGGTAAACGAACCGAAATTGGTCGAAGTTGAATTCAGATCACTTATCTCCAACGACACTTGGGAGCTCGTCAATCATCCACAAGAACACAAAATCATTCGCTGTAAAATTGTACTTTATAATAAGTACGGCCTGAGTGGAAAAAATGAGAGACAAAAAGCACGACTCGTGACAAAGGGTTTCACACAACTTCCTGGAATTCAGTTCAATTAGACGTTCGCTCCTGTCGCACGCCTGAGGAACTTCAGAACGATAACAGTTCTTGCAGTTGAAACTGGTCTAACAATTCATCAGCTAGACACCACCACCGCATACCTGAACGGAAGAATTCCAGAAGAAATTTACATGAATTTAACACATTCATAAGAAGATATTTTAACGCAAATATCTGAAAAGATGAAGCTGAAAGAGAAGGACATCAAGATACTTAACACGAAGACTGACAGTATGCTTAAAGAACTGAATAAAGGAGAAACAGTTTGTCTCCTAAAGCAAGGTTTGTGCAGATTACGACAGACTGGGCAGCAGTGGTATCAGAGGTTTGGCGCAGAGTTTCGAAAATTGGGAATGCAACCTCTCTCACCGTAAATCCATGCGCATACATTGCGAAGCGTGCTTCTGATGTCGTGATATTGGCAGTTTAAATTGACAAAATGATGTCCTCAAAGAATTTCCCGTAGATGTTTTAAATAAAAAGAAATACTGAGACTTCCATCCGATGTCGAGTACCTGGGAGAAGTACATCATTATCTTGTTTTAAAGGGTTTTGGGATGGAAAAGTCCATATCTTTCGCAACACCCATGGATACTGGTAGATAGATAACGAAGCCTAAATTTTGCAGCAATGAAGATATGAAGCAGTACCTTTTCCAAGAACTAATTTACTCATTGATGTACTAGGCTGTGGAAATTCGTTCGGGTATAGCGTTTATTGCAAACTCACTGAGTCAGTAAAACACTTGTTACACTAAGGACCATTGAGTTGAAACCAAAATAATCCTATCTTATGTAAAAGGAACTTTGAACCAAGGAATTACGTTGAGGTAAACACTAATTGTAGCGCATAGTTGCTCTTTCAAGCACAGGGACTAAATACATGGCTCTAATTTAAGCAATAAAGGAAGCTATTCACGTGCGAAGAACCCTGGAAGAGATTGGATTTCTGGAGGAAGTTTGAAGTCCTAAGCATCAGGAACATATCGCAAGAATGGAAGAGGTTTCTTTATAGAATTTAAGTATTACGCAGGCACGCAATGCCTATGCGGTAATAAACGGAGCTAACAGATTAGATAGCAGGGTTGCGTGGCCTACTCATCACGAGAGGGTGTAAACCACCAAGATAGTTCTAGGTCGTTGTACGTCGCTGTCATGGCATCAGTAATCTGTCTCCTAGGTTCGTAATTCCTCTATGAGACAACCTTTACATATAGGAAATTAATAATGTTAATATAGAATTTTTAGAATCTTACAAACTTTAACTTCAGTTTATCGAAAATTCTCTAACATTCCTTGACCAGTGTTAAATTCTCGGACTACCCAGAATTCCCTGACCTGTAGCATCCCCGCTTTACTATTTAGTGTTGCCTCCAAGCGAGAAATGTCAAGCGTTTGCACTTCAGATTTGCGAATGCCTACCAGTCAAAAACGATCCTTTAGATACCAGCTGACTTGACCCACTACAGTAGGGGAATTTTGCCTGTAAGTCAACAAAAATAGTGGATTCAATTTTTTCCATAATTAGCGAAATAACAATAGAATATTCGAAACCTAAAAATTGTTACTATTCCCGGAGTATGCACAATCATTCTGCGAGTGCTCTAATGTATTCGCCTTTCCCAGGCGGTCGCTTTGGCAAAGGAAATATGCACATCTGCGAAGGGTATGCAAGCTTTCAAGGCGAGCATAAGAGTTCTCGCTATTCAACGCCTTGAATTTTATCTGACTTGAACCGTACCGAAATTCGGGGCCTCCAGTTATCGTCTCCATTTACAGTACATCATCAAATTTATTAGATTTCTTGCAGCTAAACGACAAATTAGCAGCCTCAATCTGCCTGGCGATAATACAGGGCATGATATCTGACCTTCTTTTTCTTATATAAGACGGCAGTCACCACATTTCGAATGAGACAACTTAGTTTAGTTACTGCTGCTTGATTCAATCGATTTATCCAAAATAAAGTTTCAGCTTTAGGGCCTGTACACAATAAAGCCGAGAACGTGAATGGGAAGGAACTCCATATTCCCGGTATCAACGCACCTTGAAGGGACCCTCAAATGAAAAAATCTTCTGTCTTACTTTCTCGCATTACACCTTCTGTTTCTAAGAGTCATCAAGACTTCTCGACTGTTCAGCACACAGTGAAACCGAGAATGTAAAGGCTCTTCCCGGTCACGATTCACGTTAACTGCGTCATTGTCCTCAGGCCCTTATTATGTGAACCAGAAGTGCGTCTTACATAAGATCGAACATAGTGTCCTTAAGATATATATTTCGCAACAGGGAAGTTATAAAAATTGTTACTCTTACTAGACGCAGAAGACTGCTTTTTATTATAAAGCTGATTGAAAACGTATACATTTATTAAAAATTTGTTAGCGTATGCAATACATGCCTTTTGAATGCAAAATTTTAGGGTACGTAGTTCACATAGGTAAAATCTTGACTTTGGTGAAAAATGAACTAATTTTACTTTAATATTATGTACTGCAGTTAAAATGTATACATTGCGAAAGCTTTGGATAACTGAAAATTCTGAAAGACTGAAAAAATGGCATAAAATTGAACTAAGTAATTTTCTACATTATATTATTCTGTAGTCTAATATTGTGATTATTTTACTATATTATACACGCATAATTGCACGAAATGTATCTATTTTTACAAACAGTACTTAAAATCTTAAAGCAAAACAGATTTTTGATCACAAACTACTGTATTAACATTTTCATTACTTACCCGCCTGCCCAATATTTGGTTTATTGCAGCACTTTCTTTTAAGGTACATTCCGCCACTACTTTCGCCCTCATCTCTTTCATGTACAACATGAATGCATTCAACGGTTTCTTTATGTGTGGTTTCTTTTTATCTGCAGACAAAATTATTATGAATTATTATAAAATGTTACACTTAAACTGATACTCATTTATCATTATTAGAATAAAAAAGACATATCTTAATATGTTCAAACTATCCATTGGTATTAATCGTCAAGATTAACCTTTCAAAATTATTTTTCTTATTATTTAATTACTCGAGAAAAGTATCGTTTCTCTAAAAATAAACTTGACGATTTTATTAACAAAATTTAAAATCGAGCAACTGTATTATCTTCATCTGGTCGATAACACTAGCATCAACAGTTTTGAATTAAAAGGTTTTATTCAGGAGAACAAAACGAGAACAATTCTCAGTTGGGCGGAGAATTCGGTTAGCTTTGAAATCATCCTTTAAATTATATTAATCAAGCTTTTCCAGTTAAATAAACAATTAATTGATTATCATTTGAACAATTCAGTCTGTGGAAATAGAAGACAAAATTTTAAAATATTTTTTAAAGTCGGACTGATTGATTTTTAAATTGTGCCAATACAAGTTAACGCCGTATTTTTATCCCCTGCTAAATTCATAGCCTTCACACTTGAAACAATAGACCTTGTTTAAGCAATCGGTATCTTTTTGGCGTTAAAATCCATACTAAAAAGTTTATCGTATGAACGCACGTTGCATTCTACTAAAATCCTACGTCAAAATCTACACCGGATTATACGTCCGAAACGACGCCAGAACCGTCGTCGGATATTGGGACCGTATCGAACGGTGGAATCGTCGCCGGATCCGACGCGGATATGATTTTTTTGGCTATTGGGTACGGACATGCCTTGATATTTACCAGATATGACAGACATCGCCCGCGGCGGCCAAAACCTAAAATCTCTGAGCGAAAGAAATTTGAAAATTACATAAGTTAGCACGTGTTCATTGTTTTTAAATATAATACATAAATAAATGATTGCTTCGAAAACGTATATAACATTTTTAAAAACGAAGAAAAATTCCAGCCAAAGCCGTTCTATTTTCGTTGTTGGTTATGAACATAACCTAAAAAATTACCGGTCGAATATGTCAAAAAGCGGATTGATGATGAATATTTGATTAAAACAGGATTTCAAGCTATAAGTCCCTCTAATGATTTTTATTCTAAAACACTCATTTAAGCTGTTTAATAAATAAAAAGTATATTGCAACATATAGAGAAGTATTAGGAAAATCTATAATTATAATTATAAATTGTCAAACATTTTTCTTTTCTTTAAAAATATTAATAAATTAGAAATGAGATACAGTGTAGGATTGCTTTAAATTTTCCTTTTGGTAAATATTTCTATTTTGTAAATTCACGACACTATAGATACTACGTATATTCTACGGTTTCTGTAAACACTTACCCTAACTTTATAAACTTTACAATAAAAATGTGCCACATGAATCTTAGGACTTGAAAATATCAGTGGTATTGTTGATTAGGAATTGTATAATTTTCACACTAGAATATCCGTATCTTTGCAATAGACAAAATGAAGAAAATGTTTTGTAGATTAGGGTAGTCCAGAAACATTTTTTTATAGGGCAACAAACTTTATTTGCTTGATTTTTTTTTCGAAATTTGATTGTTTTTTTATAAAAACTATTACTGTATTATCATTAAGTGATATAAATGTATTTTTAATTTTTTTCCAAATATTGAAGTAATAATTCATTATTTATTTTCAACCTTTAATATGTTTAAACAATATTTTTCTCGAAACTGGGTAATTTTATTTTTCTGTCCTTTATGTTAAAACTTTTGATTGTTGAAAACTATAATTTTCTTATATTTCCTAATTATTTTTAAAGAAATGGAATTTGCTTACATAATCAAAGATTAATCAACCAATGTTAATAAATATTCCAGCAAAGAAATCGTGATATATTTTAATTAACCCAAAATTTCGAAAAAAATATTTAAACATTTTTTGATTTAATCAGTTTTTCTACACACTCTCATTATCTGATAGCTAAACTCTTAATTCCAATATAAATTTATTTATTTTCAATCGCATGTAAACAAGTGGAATTTTTCCCGCAGAAATTCCCACTTTTAGGTAACAGATGGCGCCAGGCTGTTTCCGTGGCTTTACCCAGTACTAACCGTTCTTCGTAAGGATCATTTTTACTCAGCTTCCTTTACCATATGACGAACAAAAATTATTGTCGTACCTTTTCGACATTTTTGCAATTCGAGAAAAATGACGAGGCATGATATCATTTTTTTCTCTCAGACTTAAGATGCTTACAGCCCACTACTTCGAAGGAATTTTTTGTTGGTGTTGTATTGTCTGTATCAAACTAAATATTCAACATAGGCATATATGGTTATACATGAACAAATTTTTGTAATGTAATTAAGTTGTCTGATGAAAGTAGTACTCCAGACCCTCGGTTTAGAATCTCGCCGTTTAGGAATTCCTACACGGAAAAGAATATGGAACTGTAATATCCCATTAAGAGTGCAGGAATCATTTGATTCTGTGTTTAGAAACAAATATGCCATGTATGAGATCATTTGGTTCCAAAATAGTTAGGTGACTCCGCGCCTCCCAGCTTGGGAACGAATCTGTCCCATGCTCGACAAAACGGGGTCGCCTCGCTGAGCGAGAGAGTATACTATAACTATAGTATAATATAGACTATAGTAGCGATGGTAGCTGTTTCTGCCGATCATGGGAACGAATCAGTCCCATAACGCGGAGCAAAGGCTACTACAGTCAATAAGATCGGCGCGGTCCGTCTGTTGTTATTTGTTCGTCCTATGTGACAGACTTTTCTATTCTTACAAATTTTTGGTAATAATAAGTTCCGAAACTAGACAACTATTTGGTCCCATATTTTTTTCCGTGTAGAACTGCCGGTCCACGCAGCGAAGCTAAATTTAATGATAAATATAAAAGGATGAGCGTAGAGGGGATTGCAAAATGTACTGTGGTAATACAGAAGAGTGAAACAAATACGGGAGTAGAGAGCGGGAATGAAAATGCATGTTATGTGAACGAGGTAGAGGGAATTTAAAACATTGGCTGGAAGATTGTTTGCGGAGGATAAAATAAGAGTTGTCAATCATAAAGATAGAAAGTGCAAGAGGGAATTGGCAGAATTAAAGCGAAAGAGAAAACACAGCAGAACAGTAGCAACGAAAAGTTAAGATGATGCGTGCGATGCGATGTTAAAGGTGTGTTTGCGATAAAATAAGGCATATTTCCGATGGTCATCTCTTCTTTTCTGAATCATAATACTTTTTTTCGCATACCGAATAATTAATAAAAAAAACATGAAAAATTGAATTGAAAAGAAATCTGTAAAGACTAACAGCGATTGAATATATATATATTCTTTGAAATTCCTTGACTTTTTTTCTTTTCTTTATTTGTTATCTGACTCTGTCAATAACCATGCCTTTTGTGTTTATTGGTCATCATTGATTTTAATTTATTATTTATAGATTATCTTAACATAATAATAAATTTTGCAAATATGAATACTAACCTGGATTATTCTGTTGTCCTGTATCTTGCGTCTTTGCATTATCTGCCGACAAGGACGAAGTGTTTTTTTGTTCAATTGTTGACCTGTAACATAGACAAATAATTGTGGCTTTATTATTGTTTGTGTTATATAGGTGATAGCACGATATTATCACACTGTACCGTTTGGAATACGTTTGCCTGACTTCATGATTTAGAGATTCGTGTTTAATGGAAGATAAAGTATAAGCAGGAACCGAATTTTGTATGTTAGATAGTTGTTCATTCAAACTGGTCACAGGCCCGTCGAAATAAGGGTGTGGTACACTTAAAGGATTTCTTAAAATATTTGGCGATATGCTCCAATTCAAGTGTTGCCAAAGACGATGCCTCGCTTCTACCACTGCCATCAGTTGCACAAAATTATTATGTGCATTCAAAGACTGAGGCGATACACTCCTAGGTATAGACATATTAGACATTTGCATTAGACTAGTCATGTAAAAAGCTGTAAGTATCTTTTGATCTAGATTGCTAGAACTGGAATCGTCAGATTTCATTGCTTCCGGTAGTAAGGACATGTCGCCAAGAATTTTATTATCTTCTATCTTTTCTATTTTATCCTGATCAATTTTTTGGATTCTGGCTTCTATATTCTCTCCAAGTAAAACACAGTCATCACTGTTGTTTTGTTTTTTTATTACTAAATTTAATGGCTCTAAGGACTCGGATTCCATCGCCGTGCTGAGTTATATATTGAATTTTTGTTCATATACCATCACATAAGTTTAACAACATCATCTTTATGTTTCGATCAATTGAGTTTTTCCGCATATCTTCTTTTAATTGACCCTGTTGATGCTCGTGGATATTCTTTTTTATTGTCATTCCATACGTCTGTTGTGTAAAAGTAGACAGAAAATGTAATTGTCCTTAAAATTTCATATCAAGTCACTAACAGTATTTTTTTTAATAATATTTAATCATCGTAAAAAAGGAAGCCCCGGTGGCATCCTTTACTATTATTACCATAAAAGAAGAAAACCTCGAGACTTAAGATCAGGGTTGGGAACGTATAATACTCTAGGTAATATAAGTGGCTTTCTACGCGTATATTACTACGTATATTACGTCCCTAGTTTTCTACGCGAATTGACGTAAATTACGTCTAAATAGAA
>JAAAKG020135701.1:0-13441 GCA_010014905.2 Druon quercuslanigerum | reverse complement strand
CCACCACCACCACCACCACCACCACCACCAGCACCCACACCACCACAATCGCCTAACAAAAACGAACCTATTGCAGGTAGTGATGCATGGGTGACAAAAATAATATTACTTCCGCCATGCCTAAATGCAGTGCAAGAGATTAGAATTTACATCCCCGGGTATGGCTGTCCAGTTATAGGACCCACTGTTACTCAAGTGAATCCAGTAAAACCTACATTTATTCTACCTTCTGTTACTGTCTGTTTGAAGCCTCCTGATGTCTATGACCCCTTCGGCACCATGCCTCCGGATTTCAAGACAAATATTCTCGTTAAAATCACCCAAATAATAGGCTCTGCTGACCTAAGACTGATTTTAGGAACTAGTGTTCAAGATGCAATTAGCAGTGGCCAATGTCCTACTCTTGGGGCCCTCATTGTCACTTTATTATTTCGAGCAAAATCAAGCATTTTGATACAAGCTCATCATCAACTTCTGATTCACATCAAGAACTTCTTAGCCGCCATGAATTTAGTAGCTGTTATTACACTTCCGACAGTTTTACAAGTTGCTAAGATATATCCCATTAATGGCGTAATTTATTCTATAATCAACATAGCTCAGCCTCATAGAAGTTTTATTTCTATCACTTCACCATTCAATGTTCCCAGGGGGATGTTGGTCTTTGTCATCATGGATCCAAATAAACTGAAAGAAACTGTGAATCCTCAAAATCCCTATGAAGGTCTTTTCCCTAATGTAGGAAGAGACTCTCCAGGTGGTCAGGATATTTTAAAGATGAAAGTACTCTTCACCGTGAGCAGGATCTCACAACTTATTCCGAATTTTACACCAGAAGATTATGCGAATAGAGGAATGCTCTTGGTGGCACTTTTACAGAAGCTTGCAAGTGTACCTGCAATTGCTGCACAACCAGCATTGCAGAAACTTCTTTTCGACTACGCTTGGGCGATCTTGATACCAGCATTCTACACGAAGAATTCCTACAATGAAGTTATAAGTACTTTAGGAAAGCAACCTCAAGTGAAACCTGATACTGGAATTTTGGTTGGATTGTTACCGCCTCCTAAAAACGATAGGGAAATACAAATGTGGTTTAACATGCGGATACTATTGAAACGAGAGGATCTTTTCGACATCTTGTCTATCCCAATACCTAGTCCGAATACAAGTCAAAATGATCTTTTGAAAATGATTATAATTGCAGTTTTAACTTCACCACATAAATTTGATGCAACGGTACTGATAGCTTGTCAATTTTACAATACGAAAGTCTTTGACATACAAAAGGGTTCATTGCGCATTAACTGGAAAATCAAAAAGGTTGTAGTTACCAAACTGAAAGTACAAGTGGGTCAATTGATAGCCAATGTGATAGATTTTGATAAATTGACCAATGAAAATAAGAACAATTACAATAGCCTACTCAATTACTTATCTGAAAATTCTAAATTAATAACACTTATGCATGATTTTCCATTTAAGGAGTATAAAACTGAAGGTAGTTTTATTCAAGGTTTGTTTAAATTCCTCCTAGATCAGTCAATAATATCCGAAGATGCTAAAAATAACATCAATTCTCTGTTACCACATGTGATGTTAACTGGGCCTGGAGCCAAGAAATTAGAAACGAAAACTCCTAAATTGAGTCCTTTTAATAGTAGGCGAAGTGCAAATCAATTGGAAATTGATATATAAAGATTGCTTATATTTATTTAGCATCTTCATAAATTTATTTTCTTAGGTAATTGAAAGAGAAAAATAAAATTTGTAAGACTCAGCTTGGAAATTTTTTTTTTTAAATTATGTACACGTATTTATTTATAATATAGATTCATGTTGTAATATTCAAGAACTATAAAATTATAATTGCTTGTTATTGTAAAGAATTTTGAAATATAAAACTTTAAAAAATAACTTGTTCCTAAATTATTTTTCGGTTTTATTATGCAACTTTAGATTTGTTGGCAGATTAGTAAATGGTAATACAGGTATGATACTATAAAAATAGTTTAAAGGAAAGTGAAATTTATTTCAAAAAATCAGTTATAGAGATTAGAGTTGTTTTAATATTGTAAAAAGTAGAAATAATGGTTTTTGAAAATATAAATGTCTTTTCATTTATTAAATTAGTTTTATATTTAATATTTAATATTTTGCAAAATAAATCTACAAATAATCTCTTTAAGAAGAAAAATCATGGAAAACCTTCTGCAAATTGAGAATTTTTTTGTGTTTTTTAATACTACAGTGTGATTGAATTAAAAATGTAAAATTATTTAATAAATTATTTCAAATATGATACAAGTAATATGTGTGTAGTATTATCTGGAAATTATTATTTTTAAAGAAAATATTAATTTAATGCCTGGAGTTTCTAAGAAGACCTCAAATTTTGGTAAAATTATTGTTTCACCGGAAATTAACAATTTTAAACAAAAGGAATCAAGATTACCAATTTCAACATTTTCAAGTAATGCTAGTGTTTTATATCGGCAATAAGTTTTTTTAATAAAAATTGTTAGATTATGCAAATTCACTTTTTTTTATTTTGTTACCTTTTTTGCCGCCTAGACTTTTTTTAAACAAAAATAATTATGCTTTAAAAGTTTACGATTTTTTAATAATATTAGGTTACGCTAGCTTTTGACGCAAAAAAAATTGTTTTCTCCTTGCAGAAATTTCGAAGAGGTCCAGATCGGGACCAGATACTGCAAAATCTGGCCCTGAACGGACAACCCAGTCAGGGCCAGACTAGAAATGAAATTCATGATCCGATCAGGGCCAACCCGGGGTATCCATAACAAAGGCCCTATCTGATCCTGACCAGGCACCTTCTATTTTTTATTTAAAATGATATTATTAAAAAATGATTTATTTCATAACAAAGTAAACAATGTAGTATTATGAAACCTTAAAAATTAAAATCAATACTTTTTGTTTTTTAATTTCATTATTTATAAAAAGCAATATTGCATAAAATTAATTCTATTTTTTAAACAAGCTTTTATTTAGATAGGGCAGGTCGATGTGGCCCTGACTAGGAACACAACAGTAGCCATGATTAGGGCCACGTTGTGCTAACACGATCGGGGCCACGTCGGGAATCTGGATCAAATTGAAAAAAATTAAAAATGCGTCTTCGAGACGTATTAATTGATTTTAACGCAGAATTTTTTATTCTCTTCATATGAAAAAAACTTGATTGATATTAGAAATACTATAGAACTATATTTGATATATTTTTTCGAGCCCTCGAGACGCATCGACAGATCTATTTTAAAATCTTTAATGTACTGTCTAATGCAGCAAAAATTATTTATAATGTTTAAAAATACGTTATTTATCTCTTTTACATTACAAAAGAATTTTATATTTGGAATAAAAGAGAAATTTATATAACTTTTTTTCCAATTCTCGAGATTCATCGATTGTCTTATTAACACACTTCCATAACCATCTATAGCCCACCAATACAGTTTTTAAGATTTTAAATAAAATTATTTACAGTCCACCTTCCCAACAGTGCCACGAAAAACCCTTTCCCAATAGTGCCGTGGAAAGCCGTTTCTCAATAGTGGCGCGGAAAGTCCTTTCCCAATATTGCTGCCCTAGCATTAATGTCGCGTTCAGGAGTAAAAGTGCAAATTTTGATAAAGGGTCTTCCATGTATTTGCTACAAAATTAACCTTTTTGTCTAAAAATGTATGTTTTTAGTAGAAAATTCAACTCTTTGGTCGCAAATTCTTGAATTTTATTAAAAATTCGTCATTTCTCGTAATAAATTAATCTTTTGCTTCAAAAATGCATCTTTTTTAACTAAAACGTAATTTTTTTGGTTCAGAATTCTTGATTTTTGTTAAGAAACTTGTTCTTTTTTCGGTAGAAAATTAAACTTTTTGTCTAAAAATTCATATTTTTTTTTGAAAATTCGTCTTTTTTAGTAATAAAGTAATCTTTTTGTTTAAAAATTCATTCTATTTAGTTGACAATTCAACTTTTTTGTAGCGAGTTTTTAAATCTGGTTGAAAACACATTTTTTGCGGTACAAAAATTAATTTTTTGTTTAAAAATTCATATTTTTGGTTTAAATTTTAACAAGTAGGCTTTAAAGTGGAATTACATTCCTACAAATTAAAAAAATTTAATTATTAAACATTCAACTTTTTTGAGAATTCTTGAATTTTATTAAAAATTTATTTTATTCGGTTAAAAATTAAACAAGTAGGTTTTATCGTTTAACTGCTCTCCGAGAAATTAAAAATAAAATTAATTTTTTTCTTAAAAACTTAACTTTTTGGTCCAGAATTCTTGAATTTTGTTAAAATATTCTTATTGTCGGTAAAAAATTTAACTTTTTGTTTAAGATTTCATCTTTGTTAGTGGAAAATTTAACTTTTTGGTTGAGAATTTAAAAATTAGGGTTTAAAGTTGAACTAATCTCTTAAAAATATAAACAAAAATTTTCCTACTTGAAAATTAAATTTTTTGTTGGAAAATTCTTGAATTTTATTGAAAAATAGTCTTTTTAGTAATAAATTAATCTTTTTGGATAAAAATTTTACAATGAAATTTTAAAGTTGTACTACTTTTTTAAAAATTCATATTTTGGGTAACAGTTCAACATTTTATTAAAAAATTCATCTCTTTGCTAGTAAATTAATCTTTTTGAATATAAATTCATTTTTTTTAGTTAAAATATAAACTTTTTTGTTGCGATTTCTTGTATTTTGTTAAAAATTTATTTTTTCCGATTAAAAATTAAACAAATATGTTATAACGTTAAACTACTATTCTAGAAAATAAATATAAAATCTATTATTTTCTTAAAAATTTAACTTTTTGGTCGAGAATGCTTGAATTTTATGGAAGATGCGTCTTTCTTCGTAGTAAATTAATCTTTTGGTCTAAGAATTCATCTTTCTTCGTTGAAATTTTAACTTTTTGTATCAAAATTCTTGAGTTTTATTTTTTAAAAAAAATTTTATAAAAAATTAAACTTTTTGTTTAAAATTTCATATTTGTTAATTGAAAATTCAACTTCTTTGTTGAGAATTTAACAGTTAGGTTTTAAAGTTAACCTAATCTCTTAAAAATATAAACAAAAATTTTCTTTTTTTAAAATTCAACTTTTTGTTTCAAAATTCTTGAATTATATTGAAAATTCGTCTTTTTAGTAATAAGTTAATTTTTTTTAGGTGAAAATTTAAAAATTAGGTTTCTAAAAAGTTTTAAATACATTTCTTTCATAAAAATTCAACTTCTTGTTTGAGATTTGGCCTTATCTCTTTAAAAAAAAAACTAAAATGGTCTTCCTTCAAAAATGCAACTTCTTGTTTGAGAATTCTTGAATTTTATTGAAAATTCGTCCTTTTTGGTAATAAATAAATATTTTCGTTTAAAAATTTAACAAATAAGTTTTAAAGTTGAACTACTTTCTTAAAAATTCATATTTTGGTTAAAGATTCAAAATTCCTTTTTTTTGCTTAAAAACTTACTTTAGTAATTAAAAATTTACCTATTCCATTTATGGTCGAAAATGGTTCATTTTTAAGCAAAAATTTAACTTTTTGTTAAAATTGAAATTCGTCTTTTTTTGGTATAGAATTAACATTTTTCATCAAAAGATCCTATTTTTGATTTGATAATTCAACTATTTCTAGTAAAAAATTCGTCATTTTGTATTCAAAGCTCAATGATTTAGTAAAAATAAATCAACTATCTGGTAGAAAATTAGTTTTGTTTTCAATACTTTAAAATAATTTGTTGGAATTAAAAGTTTAACTATTGCATTTTTTGATAAAACTTTAGCTTCCTTGGGTTAAAAATTGAATAATACCCGGATTACCTGTCGCATAAAATTCTATTAGGCAAATTCCAACACTTACTCTGAAAATTACTTTTTTATTCAAATTTTTGATTTATTACCGAAGTTTATAATTAACCACACGGTTTAAAAATGAGTAACGCAGCTTATAAACGATCCATAACTATTGCGCTCGGATCAGAATAAAACGGAACTATTGAGAGTGACACTATTAAGAGTAGCACTATGAATAGCGGCACTATTAAGAGTGTAACTATTAAGAGCGGCACTATTAAGAGTGTCACTATGAATAGCGGCACTATTAAGAGTGTCACTATTAGGAATGGCACATATTAGAAGATTTTCGAGAAGCGTTGATTAACCTATTGATAAACATTCTATAATATTTTCTGATCAATCAGAAGACGATAAATTTTTACACAATCTGACGAAAATGAAAAAACATCAAAATTCTCAGGATTGCTTAAAATTTCCTAAAATTTTGTCGAAGTTTTGTGTTTAATAAATAAATAATTGATTTGTTTCTACTTTTTTTATTTTTCGCATTAACTCTGCATATTTATACATAATTTATTTCTATAATTATATTCTTTAAATGATTTTCTATCACGATTTTTTAATACTCTAACCAAAAAAAATTACAATTGATGAAATACAATTTAACAGAAGATAATAATTTTTCTTATGATCGAACGAAAATGTCCATGACCAAACGGTTGGAGAGTTTGGAGGATTCTGACACTGATCAAGTATCACTGATTAAAAATATTGGCTCAGTTATAAAGATTTTGTTAAACAATTACAAAAGTTTACGATGTGTCAAATCTTTTATTTCTTGAGTTAAAGGTGCAAGGTTAAGGTAGCAATTATTTTTCTTCCATCGAGAATTTTTTCAATCTCATATAAAATTCGATACGTATTGTGAAGTTCTATTAAAATAAACGAGATATGAGGCATAAAAAAGTGTTAAAATTTTATTATCTGTGAGCAGTAACATGTTCTAGATAATGCTATGAGTTGATCTGATATACTCTTATTCACTTATTAATAATTCTCACATTTTATAGTGCAGCTAGGTTAAAATAATATCGCACATAAAACTCTTCGTTATATATAAAGGCTGAATTTCTTCACCAATCACTTCAGTCTGCAATAACACATTCTGTTATACTACAGATTTGGATTTGAACTTTTTTTTATTTTACGGGAAAGTTATGAAAAAAAACTAATTTAGTATTTTCTAGGGACTTCATTATGTCCCGAAGAATTTTGATTCTTGCTATCAGTGTTTGGATCCTGATTATTGCGGTCTCCTCTGAGAATTTAGCAGATTCATCCTTAAATGACGAGGTGATTTTTAAACTTATTAAATACTTTGCTATTAGTATTTGCTTCATCTGAAAATATCAGTTCAAACTTAATTTAGAATATCGATATTATTTTTGGAATAAAATTCAAAGCAGCGTCTTCTAATCACAAATATTAAATAGATTAAGTTATTAAAGTTTGTAAAAATTATTTTAAAATCACTAGTTGATGACAATCGGGATAAGTAGTGATAATCAAAGGAATTATTTTTAAAGAATAAAATTTTTCAGGCCTATTCAGATCAATATGAAGACAGCTATGATGACGACGACGACAGAATATTAGAAAGCTCAAATCCGAATAAACTATCAGACGAAAATTCGAAAGAATATGGCGAGACACTCACCCAAGGAGAAAATGCTCTAAATGATGATTCCTTGGACAACTTGAATGACGAAGTACTAGAAGATGAATACCCATCTGCGCGAAATATTCCGGATGAGAAGTTTGTAAGCTGTAGATTGGTTTTGGTCCCACTACTGGAAAAGATAGTGGAGATAAAACTAAAATCACTTACATCACTCTCCTGTTGTGGATCATGTGGATCGTGTTCACCACAACCACCTCTACCGCCACCTCCGTCACTTCCAACACCACCTCCAGCAAAAATAGGTCCCGCATGTCCACCTCCTCCTCCACCACGACCTCCTCCACCTCCTCCTCCTGCACCAACAAAACCAAGACGACCACCACCACCACAACGACCACCACCGCCACCACTACGACCGCCACCACCACCGCTACGACCACCATCCCCACCACAATCACCTTACAATAACACAACGATTGCAGGAAATGACTCACGGGTAATAGATGCAGCATTACTTCCACCGTACCTATCCCCAATACAAGATATTCAAATTTGCATAACCAAGTATGGGTCTCCAATTATAGGATCCACTGATACTCAAGTGAATACAGCAAGACCTACATTTATTCTACCTTCAGTGAGTGTCTGTTTGAAACCTCCTGATATCAATGATCCCTTCGGCAACATGCCGACGGATTTCAAGAAGAAAATTCTCATTAAAATCACCAAAATAATAGGTTCTACTGACCTAAGAGTGCTTTTAGGAACCAGTGTTTCAAGTTTGATTTCCAGTGGCCAATGTCCTACTATTGGGGCACTTGTTGTGACTTTATTATTCCGAGCAGAATCTAATTCTTTGATACAATCTCATACTCAACTTTTGACTGATATCCAGAGTTACTTATCCGGCTTTGATTTAGTTGCTGTTATTACACTTCCAACAGTTTTATATGTAGCGAAGATATATCCGATGTATGGTACACTTTTCTCTGTAATTGACATAGCAAAGCCACACAGAAGTTACATTTCTCCCACTGAACCATTAAATATTCCCAGGGGGATGATGGTCTTTGCGATCATAGATCCAAATAAGCTTAGAGAACCCTTCAATCCTGAGAATCCCTATGAAGGTCTTTTCCCTGATGTGGGAAGTGGCACTCCTGGTGGCCAGTATATTCCTCGATTAAAAGTAATTTTCAGCTCAAGGACAATCTCAAAACTTATTCCGGATTTCAAACCAGAAGATTATACGAGTAGAGGAATGCTGTTATTGGCACTTTTAAGGAAGCTTGCAAGTGTACCTGCAATTATCAAAGCACCAAAATTAAAGCGAATTCTTTTAGGCTATGCTTGGGCGATATTGATACCAGCGTTTTACACGAAGAATTCCTACAATGAAGTGATTGCAGTTTTAGGACAGCAACCTCAAGTGAAACCTAAGACCGAAATTTTGATTGGATTGTTGCCACCTCCTAAAAACGAGAGGGAACAAAAAATGTGGTATATAATGAGGATGCTACTGAAACGAGAGGATCTTTTTGATATCTTGTCTGTCCCGATACCTAATCCCAATACAAGTCAAAGGGATCTTTTAAAAATTATTTTAATTGCTGTTTTACATTCAAATAGAAAATTTGATCAAAGGGTAGCGATGTCTTGTAAATATTACAATTCGAAAACCCTTGATATACAGAAGGGTGCATTGCCCATTGACTGGGAACTCAAAAAGGTCGTTGTAACTAAACTGAAAGTACAATTGGGTGAATTGATAGAAAATGTTATAGATTTTGATAAATTGTCAGACGAAAATAAGAATAATTACAATAGTCTACTAAAGTACTTATCAGAAAATTCGAAATTATTAACTCTCATGCATGATTTCCAATTTCAGGAGTATAAAACTGAAGGTGCTTTTGTTCAAGGTTTGTTTAAGTTCTTCCTAGATCAGTCAGTAATATCCCCAGCTGCTAAAAAGAACATCAGATCTCTGTTACCACATGTGATGTTGAGAGGGCCTGGAGCCAAGAAATTGGAGACAATAACTCCTGAATCAAGTCCAAGCGGTAGGCGTAGTGCCAGCCAGTTGGAAATCGATGTATAACAATTGTTTATATTTGTTCAGCATGTTTATAGAGTTATTTGCGTAGATAACCGAAAGAGAAGAATGACATTTGTAAGAATAAGTTTGGAAAGCTTTTTTTTTTTAAATTATGTACACCTGTTTATTTATAATGTGGATTGTTGTTAATGTTTTGAGGAACTGAAGAATTATACATGCTTGTTATTGTAACTAATTTTGAAATATACAAATTTTAAAAAGAACTTCTTTTTTAATTAGTTTTAGGTCTTATGATACAATAGATTGTTAGAAGATTATCAAATGAACATACAGGTTCGATAATATAAAAATAGTTTAAACAAAAACAGGACAAAAAAACTTGAGATTAAAAAAACCAAGCTAATGTGCACAATTCCTGAAAATAAAACCCCAAATCTAAATAAAAATTTTTTTAAAAAAAGAAAAGAAAAAAAACTCTTTTTTTAGACAAAAATAAAAAAGGGAAAAGAAAAATGAGAAGGCAAAAAATTAAATTCCCTTTCTTCTCTTTTTATTTCTTTCATCTTTTTATTATTCTTATTATCAAATCACAATCAAAAAATATTTGTAAAAAATAATCACCAGCGTTTCACTCGTACCAAGGCAAAAAATAAATCATGGTTTCTTGGTTTCGTTGCTGTTCCTGCCTGCTCGAATTATTTGTATTTTTTGTTTTTATTTCTAATTTCGTTTTTTGGCTTTGATAAGGGTGCTTGTATGAGTGCCGAAACGTTGGTGATTATTTTTATAAACGTTTTTTAATGTAAATTTATAATAATAAAAATAAAAAAGGCTTCTTTTCTTCTCTTTTTTTGTTAGGAATTTTTTTTTTTAATTTAAAAAGGAACATTTTATTTTACTTGAAGAATCGGCTAATCATCTAATAAATTATTTTATTTTATCTTATCTAAAAAAATTTGTGTGTTTTTTTAAACTTTCTTTGTCGTTTCGTTTTTCTTAAGCCAAAATCACCAAACTTTAATAGTTCACGATTTTTTAAATCATTTTAGTTTACGCTAGCGTTTTATACCAATAAGAAAAAATACTTTTTGTAAATTTTATTCAGAATCATAGATATTAGATGAATTGAGTTAAAACTCTAAATTTATTTATAAAATTATATATAGAATGCAAATAAATAATAAATTTTTAAATATCATCCCAATGTATGTTTTATAGGATCCTGCGAAAACCCCATAAGTAAAGAATGGCGTTTTGCGAAAAAAAATTGTAAAAAATAATCACCAACATTTCGTCACTCATAGAGCACCCTTATCAAGGCAAGAAAAAAAAAGTTAGAGCAGGCAGGAACAGCGACGAAACTGCGATGTCAGGGTTCGTGGTTTCGTTGTTGTTCCTGCCTGCTCGAATTATTTTTTTTTATTTCTACTTTTTTTGCGTTCATAAGTTTGCTGTATGAATGCCGAAACGTTGGTGATTATTTACAAAAAATTTTTTATCGTGATTTGGTATTAATAAAAAGAAACGAAATAAAAAAAGAAACGCGATTCTGTTGGCTGCCTTTTCATTTTTCTTTCCTCTTTTTTATTGTTGTCCAAAAAAAAAGAATTTTTTTTCTTTCCTTTTTTGAGACAATTTGCTAATTAAGATTTATTTGCTGCTTTTCTAAAAGCAATATTTAAAAAAGCATAATTTGTTTAAATAATTTATTATTGCTTATATCAATTTTCTCTTAGAATAATGTTAAAAAGTCGTGACTTTTCTGCATTTTGTCAACTTATTTTCAACTTTTGTGTCAGAGCGATAAAACAGTTAATTATGCGAATATTAATAAATTGTTTAAACAAATTTTTAAAATATTCTCTTTGCATAATGGTAGAAAGTGGCGCTTTTTATGAAATATTTAAAATTTGATATACATTTAAGTTAAATTAAGGTAAAACTAATGCAATTTGAGAAAAAATTGTTTAAACAAATTATTATTGCTCAGAACTGTCTTTTCCTACAATAAAGCTAGATAGTTGCGGCATTTTCTAAAGTTTTGAAATTTTTGACAACTTTTTAATTAGATTGAGGTAATTAATAATCAAAGTTAAGTAACTTAATATTTTCAAGAATTCGTTATTATTTATAATAATATTCTCTCCGAATAATGCTCTAAAGTTTTAGTTTTTCCAAAGATCTTTCACTTTTTGTGTACTTTTTAATTAAATTAAAAAAAGTAATTAATTTAGATTATTAAACATAATTCTTTAAATATAAAAATAATATTTGGAACCATCTTTTTTATTTTAAGAATATATTTTTCTAAAATAAAAGATAGATTTAAAATACTTTATATTAATTATTCCTAGTAAAAAAGTAAAAAAAAAATTCAAATTTTAGAAAATCCTGGATTTTTCTAGCAGTGCTATAAAAAAAGATAGTTATAAACAATAATAAAATGGTAAAAAAATTATAGACATTTGATTCTTTAAAATATTTGAGTAAAATTAATATTTATCCTTTAAAAAAGAGGTAACAATTTTTTAAAATTTTTTGAAAGCTTGTTTGAAAATCGATAACAAAATTGATTTTTTCAAAATATTAAAAAATAAAACACTTCTATGCAACAGTTAATTGAAAATTGATAATAAATCTTTTGTTACTTTTTAATAATATTTTATTGAAAAAAATACTTATGACTTAATAACTACCATATAAGGAAGCTTTCACATCAAAGAATCTTTTTAAAGATTTTTACAGGTTACAAGAAAATGAAATTTTTTTCTTAAAATTCCTGAGAAAATTTCAAATATTTCTTTAATTCAAAAACCTAATTCTGACGGAAATTTAAAATAGATTAAAAAATATTTTTTATGATTTTCTTGCATTTTTAATAAAAAAATGTAAAATATTTTTAAACAAATTTTTAGAAAAAAATCGAGTGACCTACGGACATATATATAAGTTTTGAAAAAGATTTAGTAATAAATGTAATCAAGCGTATAAAGATTTGAAAAAAATAATAAGCAGATATATGAAAATAAAAAAATTATTTCAAGATTTACGGGATTTAAAATGATTTTTTGCTTTAAATGTTTTTCTAATTTCAGAAGATGTTTCAAAATTTTAGGACTGACATGATCAAATTTGATAGACATTTAGCAACTTCAGGAGTTTTCAAAAGATTAAAAATATTTTTTAAAACTTTTAAAGATTATCAAAAAATAAAATATTTTTGAATTTCATCCGAACTTCTACAAGTCATAAGTAACTTTTAAACTGACTCGAACTTTTCCAAAAATTTGTCGAAAATCAAAAAAAAAATTTTACATACTTTTATGATATATCTTAAATATTAAAAAATATTTTTACATTTTCTCAGGCATTCAACAAAAATTATAGCCACGTATTCTAATAAACAAATAAAACTTCTAAAGTAGATAGTTATTCAAAATTCTTAATTTGTCTCACAAATTTTTTTCCCCCTTAAATTATTATTTGGTTTAAATTATTTTCACTTCCTGACTAAAAATTTGTTTGGGTAAAAATTTAACTATTTTTTTAAAGCCTCTTTTAGTTTTGTTTAACTGTATTTGATTCAAAATTACATTTTTTGTTTTTAAAATATCAAATGTTACATTTTTCGCTGAGAATTCATCTTTAGTTGTTCAAAATGTAACTATTTTTCATACAATTGTTCTTTGAACTATCAACAATTACTTTGTTATTCATATGATATTTTAGATTTTTCAAATTTTTTCTGTGGAATCCTAGAAAAATTGTATTGAAATGACTTAAAAAATAAATTAAATAAATAAAAATAAAAATAGAATAGTGATTTGATATTTTTATTTTTTTAGTAATAAATTTTATTTAATTGGAATATCAACTA